>RXPK01000582.1:0-239855 GCA_004143645.1 Protaetia brevitarsis
AGCATCTATAGGAAAATGAACATTGCACAAACGCTTATTTTCAATGTTATAATCCCCGTTCGCAGTAAGTGAAAAACCGCTGCCCATTTGATGAAATTGAGAAGAATCAGTTATACTGCTACTAATATGTCGCCCAAACTTGTCTGTACTTGTTTGATGTGTGACACCAACAATTAAGTGACGACCAAATTTATCAACATTCATTCTTTATAACTCCAGCTTCTTTTAGCTCTTCAATATCGATGCAATTTCGTTATTGTGACCTGTATGACCAGCTTCCTCTGAAGCAACTAACACCTAAGCCTATCAACCAGCTCATTTATATCATCCCAATAAACATACTGATAAGGCACATTATTCACTAACATCTGTTTACCGAGACCTCTTCCTCCTCGAAGGCTAGCTATAGTATTTGCACGTGGACGAATATGAGGGCTTGCACGAGGACGAAGAGTTAAAGGTTTAATTACATTAGTGTATTTGTATCCTTTGTTACTTTCACTTGTTGCGTGGAATCATATCTCGACGATGAACATTAGTACGTGTTAAGATGTCACGATAATTCTCACTGTCTTGTTTACTGTAACCGACAGGATACGTCTTAAAATTAATTCGTAGAGACCAGGTGTTCCTTGATATCGTATATCATCGATTATAATATCATTACCATCAATTTCTAAAATTGCAGAACCTAATTTAAGTTGGTTTGTTGCAGGATCAATGTGAACCCGGTAGTTGTATCGTATTCTCCTTTGTGTCTGCAAGCAAGCCGTCTATATAAGTTCTTGGTGTATTTGAATATTGTTCAAGAAATTCATTAACAGCTTCTGGATTTTGCTCAACTAAGGCTTGGTATTCATCACGATACTTTTGAAAGGATTCTCTGCACTAATTTGCTCTTCCTCTTCCTCAGTAAGTGGATTGTAATCAAATATGGTTTCTTGAAGTCGTCGCACTGCTGGTCGTTTCCTAACAGCAGGTGTTTCAATTGAATCGGTTGTTTGTTCTGCCTCTTTCTTCGGTGAAGTTTCCAATTTTAGTGTTGGTGGATATATCTCTGCTTGATTGTGCTTGTTTCCAAGATCTTTGAAGAGGCTCCGTAATAGGTTGAAATGTTTCTCTAATATACTTTCTGCGTTGGAACGACCCATCTTCATTGCTAACTGCTTCTTTCGAATAGCTTTGCTAGCCCTGATAATTTCAGACGTAAGACGATTTTTCATTCTAAGTAGATATCAGATATATCAGGTTGACTGAATAGATCGGCTTTTTCTGAACAGGTAGATCAGGGTAACTGATCAGGTGTATCAGGTTGATCCGCTTCGACGATTTGATGTGATCTGATTAGCTGTTTGGTTGTAGTTTTGTCATATAGGAGTCCAGACGTTTCCGATATCGGCCGTTCTCTGTATCACTATCTTTATCGATTACTAGGAAACTATACGATCGGCTTTTTCTGAACAGGTAGATCAGGGTAACTGATCAGGTGTATCAGGTTGATCCGCTTCGACGATTTGATGTGATCTGATTAGCTGTTTGGTTGTAGTTTCGTCATATAGGAGTCCAGACGTTTCCGATATCGGCCGTTCTCTGTATCACTATCTTTATCGATTACTAGGAAACTATACTTGTCTCTCCAACATTCGGCACATACAGACTTAAACTGGTCAAATGACATGTCAGTTCCGACGTGATCTTCATAAATATGACGTAAATTAAGATCATCTTGCTTAAATACAATAATGAAATTTGCATTGTCTCGAATTAAATGTTTAGGTATGCGAGTATATGTTTGACATAAATAGAAGGAATCCACTGCCTTATGTCTTCCCATACTGAAGTAAGCTCTAATCTTATCCTGTTTATCACATGCAACATCGTCAAAAATAAAGATGGAGTTTTCACGTGCTTCCGACGGGTCCAATATGTCATCATTTTCCTTAAAAGGAAAAAATCCTACAGCTGGCACTGATTTTAAGACCTTTTCAAGAAATTGATATTTCGGCTGATATAGGGACTTGGAGTAAACGTAAACATTATCAAATCGAAGCCCATGTTTATCAATTAACAAACTAATAATTACGTTCGTTTTACCGCAGTTGGAAGGACCGCATACTATGCAGCGTATACTGTTCGGTAGCAACGGACCATGTCTATTAATAGGAGTGCAGTCTTTTACAAGTATGCTATCTAAATCTGTGATTTGCACAGAATCCTTTTGCTTTGTGAAACGCATCACTCGCAACTGATTTAAAGAAAGATGTTTCAATATTTTATACCATTTTATCAATGTTGCTCATCAGTGAAGGAGGTGGCTTTATTAATTCTCTGATTAATAAACTACCATTTGAACTACACCTACCTGGCTATCAATATTGCGGGCCCGGTACAAAACTACAAGACCGTTTACATCGTGGAGATCCGGGAATTAACCCTCTGGATAAAGCGTGTAAAGGGCACGATATTGCATACTCGCAAAGCAAGGATTTAAAGCGTAGACACGAAGCTGACCGTGATCTTGAAGAACAAGCGTGGGAGCGTGTAAAATCAAAAGGGGCTACCTTTGGTGAAAAAGTCGCTGCGTGGAGTGTAACTAACGCAATGAAAGTAAAAAGGAGATTGGGAATGGGAATGAAACGAAAATTAGTGACATTTAAAAAACATATATTTCGTAAAGCCAAGGATGCACTCAAAGGTTATCCAGTCAACAGCTTGAAGGAGGGTGCAAAATTATCACTTGCAGCTGCTAAAATGGCTGTGAAAGATGCTGGTGGAAAACGAAATATACGTAAACCGCGAATCATACCACTACCTAAACAAGGTGGTTTTCTGCCATTCCTTATTCCTTTATTTGCTGGATTAAGTGCATTAGGTGGGTTAGCCGGAGGAACTGCAGGAATAGTACAAGCCGTTAACAAAGCAAAAGCAGCTCAGAAAGAATTAAATGAGGCACAAAGACATAATAAATCAATGGAAGCTATTGCGTTGGGGAAGAAAGGTGATGGTTTATATTTAAAACTTTTCGCAGAGGAATGGGATTGTTTATACGTACAAAAACCATTAAATCGACTGCCTCGCAGAGCCCTTACAAACATCGACATAGATACATTTGGTAAGAAGTATATCCCAATTTCCGTGTGTTTATATGAGGGATAAACTACCGCAAAATCCAAAGGGCACTGAGTGCGCAGTCGTTAATTTAGACTCTATTGCAGGCCCAGGTACGCACTGGACAGCTTATTATAAACGCGGATCTGTTGTTAACTACTTCGATTCTTTTGGCAATTTGAAACCTCCCAAGAGTTAATCAGATACTTTGGTAAATGTCGTGTTCTATACAATCACACTACCTATCAAAATACAATGAGAAAATTGTGGCACTTGTGTTTAGAATTTTTATATAAAAGGAGCCTGACGTAGCTCACAATGTCAGTCATGTCGCATACGTTTACATTGAGAAGTACGAGCGACGTACTTACCGCAACCTATTATCCACCCATCGAATTGGATCCTAAATACGAATACGCACTGGGTTTAATAGGGCTGCATACTTACAATACTATACCGAACATTTATAGCGGTCAAAATAAATTTTATTACGACAATGAAGTTGTGACGATACGACTGGCGCCTATGAAGTTACCGACATTGAAAAGTATTTGCAAGAATCTTTAGGTGGTAACAATGCAATTTCATTAAACCTAACAATAGCACGCTGAAATGTGAAATCATTTCTAATTTGGTATCGATTTTACAAATCGGATTCTATTGGTCGAATGTTAGGGTATAGTAGCAGGATGCTACAACCTAATGTAAAGCATGAGTCAGATATTCCATTCAAATTATTAAAGTAGTAACCATCCGAGTTGAGTGTAATATTACGACAGCAGCTTTCTACGACGGACGTTTATCTCACACACTATACGAATTCTCTCCTTCAGTCGAACCAGGATATAGCATTAATATTGAGCCTAGAAATATTATTTATTTACCTATCAATACGTTTCGTATTGATAATATTACTTTAAGACTAGTGGACCAAGACGGTGATCTCGTGGATTTTCGTGGCGAAAAAATTGTTATTCGGTTGGAGTTGAAAAAATATGGGATTGGATTTTAATCGGCAGGCAGGTCCTAAGCAACAGGATAAAACAATTTTGTCAACATCAAGTGTGACCAGTCTAAACGAAGCAGCGAAGCAGTTAACCCACGAAAATATAGTCTTTCTCGAATCTCTCGGTTTTGAAGTAAACAATAATGGAAAAGTTAGAAATATTCGAAGGCCTGCACTTTGATGATGCAATAACGAAAGAAGAGTATCATACATATTACCCTCGAGTCAATAATTTTAAATCAAATGATGAAATACGTATATCTGTTCAACATCAGGACATTTACACACTGCCTAGTGAAAGTTTCATCTATATCGAGGGAACGTTTAATTCTAATGTGACTGGAACAGGTACATGCCAACTAACCAATAACCCATATGCGTTTCTTTTCGATGTGATACGACTTGAAATAAATGGAGTAGAAGTGGATAGGTGTACCAAACCGGGTATTACTAGTTCAATTAAGGCCTATATATCTTATAACGACAGTGAAAGTAAATTTCTGGAGATCTCTGGTTGGTGTCCAAATAGCAAAATACAACCAACAATATCATCAACTACTAATTTTAATGCTTGCATACATTAAAATTCCTTTTGGGTTTGCAGAAGATTATAAAAGAATAATTATCAATGCTAGCCAGGAGTTAATCTTACTACGCAGTGGACATGATTTAAATTGTTATATAAACACTGATAAAACTGGTACAAAACAGCAACGTTCGACATCGAAAGATAGAATGGCATGTTCCCATGTAACCGTTAACGATGAATTCGATTGAAACTTTTAAAAACATTAAGTAGCAATAAGTCAATCTACATTCCATTTCGAAGTGGGAGTTATATGAATTACCTTCATTACGTAAAACAAAAACAGATATATGGCCTGTTAAGACTAGTACAAATTTAGAAAAGCCTCGTTTTGTTATTGTTGCCTTTCAAACAGATAGAAAAGACAGTTTGAAGGCCGATGCTTCTAAATTTGACCATACTTCAATCGTGAATATAAAACTACACTTAAATGCCGATAGTTATCCTTACGACAAAATGAATCTTCAAATTGATGAGAAAAAGTATGCTATAGCGTATCGCATGTACGCGAGTTTTCAGGGTAGTTATTACAACAGAACTAATCAGCCACTATTAGATTACGAGAGTTTCAAGGAATGTGCGCTATATGTTATTGATTGCTCTAAGCAAAAGGAGTCGATCAAGTCATCAGTTGTTGATATCAAGCTGGAATTGGAATCTTTTAAAAGTTTTAATGAAAATACCGTCGCATATTGTCTCATTCTTCATGACAATATTATAGAATACACACACTTACAGGCACTGTGAAGAAATTATTTAGAGGATAAATGGATAAAGAGAATAGATTTAGTTTAAGGTTTTTTTTTCATGTTTTATACATAAGATTCAGTATGTTGCAATTTGTAAAATAAAGGAAGAAAGTGATGCACGTTTTTTTTTTTTTTTATTAACCTTTTAACATATTAATATTAATATAAAATAATATGTACAATGTGTAATTATATAATATATTTATAAGAAACAATGCTTAGTTGTATACACATGACAAAGACAACTTTTCAAGATTTTCACAAGCATTCTAATTCTTCGTGAATGACGACGCTGGCGACGACGGTAACGACAACGCTCCCCGACATCATTAAGGGATAAAGCTGTTTTAATCTTTTCGTTATCGAATGCATTTGAACATCTTCTTTTTAAATCATTTAGCCTTTTATTAAATTTCCGTAAGCTTACTCTTAGTTCCTTGCTTGCATAAATGGTCTGGTTTGATGTATACTTGAGTGATCTTGAGTATATCTTAGTTGGATGACATAATCACAGCACTTTTGCAATAGCGCAATAACTTGTACCTGCGGTACATTATCCAATCATTATAAGTTTGATTTTTTAAAATAATTCTTTTCCCACATTTGGTGCAAACTTCTATTAGTGATAGTTGTGCTTCGTTTGCTACATCTTTAAAGGCTATACAATATTTTACTACTATCGCTAATACAATGTGCTTATAGTTCATTGTAAGTGAAGTCATATGTTTAAATATTGTCGAACTTGCCAGAATGGCGTGCTTTGAAATTGAAGTTCGACGACACATTTTTCTCACGCATTTATTGCACATCATCATTTTTACAATATGTAGCAAATTCCAATATACATTTATAGTTTACGGTGATTTGAGGTTCAATGACACATTTTTCGCACGCAATTATTGCAGGTCATCGATTTTACAATATTAAGCAAATCTCCAATATGTAACAATCTATTACTTTTGCTAGCGAAGGTAAATTGCATTTAATGTTAGTCTGTTACGAGCACTTTACAAGTCTACACGACTAAAGAAATACATAAAAAATATGGATAAACTACAGAAAATTGGTGATTTCAAACCTAGCGTAAAGCTTGTTGATTTAACCATAAATCAAAAATACAAGATTACAGGAATGCGTAAAACAACACAAGATACGGAGCAGCTATAATAGTTGAATTAGACGGGCAATTTGAATCCTTTCTGCCCAAGCGGTATTCAACGTTAGAGAGGTGGATATTAAGGAGATCTTAAAGGAAATTTGAACCTAACCGTTACAGAGCTGAGAGAAGTGGCTGGTAATAAGTGCGCTATAATTTCGTTTACAGACTAAACGAAAGAGGATCGAAAACATTAAAGGTATTAGATTAGATAAAGTTTACAGTTTTCTTTAGCTCTTCATCACGTTGCTTGTAGGTTTCAACACTAAAAAGAAAAAAAAAATGTCTGATTTGTTTGAGCCTATCCGCCAGTTGCTTAAATTAAACACTACCGTTGCCGAACATGAAGCATTATTAAAATTAAATGAGGAAAATATAAATATTGTACAATACCAAATTGCTAGCAACCCTGCCCCCAGTATAAACGTAAATTGGAAGCAGAATTAGGAATTCTAAATTTTATCAAGAGAAGATCAAGGTTGAAATAAGAAAACTACAAGAGCAAGCAGATGGCAGCAGCGCATTCGGTGGCAGTTTACAAACACCTTCCACATCGAGAAACTTTACGACTTCACCAAACGTTATATGGAAAGATGTATGTAGAACTGTACTATACCTTCTAGAAAAAGATTAATTTATCTGTGTTATTGTTTTACAGATTATGACTGCATTTAAAAGTCGAATTGCATGTGGAACCATTTTAAATTTACATCACACTGATCCACTGCTGTTTCTTGCTGATTGTATGTCGATTATAGAGGAGAAATTACGTAGCCAGCGATTTGTTTCGGTAAAAATTAACATTGTTTTATGTTGTTCTTATATAAAAAATTCCATGATGGTAACGGATATTATTCAGGATTACAAATATTTTTCTACACCTAATTATATCATTACTCGCACATCTCCTTTTCATGATATTTATCAAGAAATGGTTAATAAAATTCTATTGCAAATGGATGAATTTCAGGAAAAAGATAGCGGTTGGGCATTAAGCGAAGTAATTAACTTGGCTGTTAACATTAATAAATATAGTCCTTTAAAAGGAAAAGGTTTCATAGAGTTACCTCGTAATGTAAACCAAAATGCCGTATTAAATATTCAAAATAACGACAACTTTGTTTGTATGGTGTATTTTGGCTCACATTACTAAACGTATTCTACGAATACGAGTGACTATCCATCAAATTATCATGCTCTTTTAAATTTGAAAGGTATTCATTTCCTGTTAAATTGTGTATATAAGTAAATTTGAAAGACAAAATACAGATATTTCTGTTAATGTATTCGGACTAAATAAATATGGTGAGGTAATGGACCATTACATTACACTAAAATTAAAAGGATCAACATGTGAACCTTCTATATCTAACTCGACGTAATCAAATCACTACTGTTTAATAAAAGATTTATCTTTATTATGTTCAAATCAAATTTCTAAGCATCACGGAAGAAATTTATTTGCGATAGATGTTTATGTTATTTTAGTTCAAATGAAAGATTACACCTACATTTACAGAACTGTTCTCTATTTGATTCAGTTAAAATTAACCTACCCGAAATTGGTAAGAATATATTGAAATTCGATGGTTTTCGCAAGCAAATACGTGCTCCTTTTGTAATATATGCAGATTTCGAAAGTCTTACTCAGAAAATAAGTGATTATCACACTGAGGGACATGTATTAAATTCTAATATTTATCAAAAACATATACCATATAGCGTTGCATATCAGACAGTTTGTTCGCTAAATCCGAATTTAAATACTTTGAAATTTATAGAGGTGATGAACCTGCAAAGTGGTTCGTTAACAAGCTAAAGGAAGAGGCGGAAATTTTTTTCAAATGTGTTTTAAGTATGAACGTTCCGTGTACAGAGTTAACACCTGCACAATTGCTGCAACATAATGAAGCTACACACTGTATGTTCTGTTGTAATGCATTTAACGAGAATAACCCCAAAGTAATAGATCATTGTCATGTCACAGGTAATTACAGATACACACTTTGCAGAGGTTGTAACCTTAACCTTAAAAGAGATCGCGTCATACAAATCTTTTTTCATAATCTCTCAGGGTACGATGGTCATCTTGTAATTAAGGAATTAACTTTTGACAAAGGGCCAATATTTGTAATTCCAAATACTAAAGAGAATTACATATCTTTTACTAAAACAATTCGTATAAATAATACTTCAATACAATTACGCTTTTTAGATAGTTATCGATTTTTATCGGCATCTTTAGACAAATTGACGAAATCTCTTGGAAGAGATGATTTTGTTTATCTAAACAAGCTTTTCAAATGATTAGACGTTGTAACGCGTAAAGGCGTGTTTCCCTATGATTACGTCGATGATTTCCAAAAGTTAAATGATCCGTGTCTACCAAGTAAGGAAGAGTTTTATAATAGACTATGCGATATTCATATCAGCAATGATGATTACAAATATGCCAAATTAGTGTGGGACCGCTTCCACGTTCAAACGTTAGGCGACTATTCAGATATTTATTTAAAAATTGATGTGCTTTTATTAACTGATATTTTCGAAAACTATCGTGAAATTTGCTTAAAAAGTTATGGTCTTGATCCGGCAAATTTTTATACTACTGCAGGCTTTTCCTGGGAAGCTATGTTAAAAATGACCAGAGTTGAATTAGAACTCCTTACCGATAATGATATGCTTTTATTTATTCAGAGGGGTATTAGAGGTGGTTTAGTACAATGTAGCAAACGATATGCTCAAGCAATTAACAGATATTTAAAATCATATGACCCAAATATAGAAGAATCATTTATAATGTATTTTGATGTCAATAACTTGTATGGTTGGGCTATGAGCAATAAGCTACCTCAATCGGAATTTACGTGGGAACATAATATAGACTACATTAGAAACGAGATTCTTCGTAAGTGTAGCAAAGAATATGTATTTAAAGTTAATATTGATGTGGATGATAACGATGATGTAGGTTATATTCTAGAGGTTGATCTAGAGTATCCGGAACATTTGCATGATTATCACAAAGATTTACCATTATTACCGTATCATTACCCATCCAAAATTTCAAAGGAAATAAATTAATGGCTACGTTACATGACAGAGAGAAGATTGTTTTACATTATTGTCCGCGACCTCCTAACTGTGCGCGCCCCTTTTGCGTAAGGGTTGGGGGTTGGAGCTACTCGCTTCTCTTATTTTACTTATAAATATGGACTATTGAAAGGTACTTACCCGGGGGATGCGGTTGATTCAAACACTATATAACCACTTATTGCTCTTTATTATACAACCGCGTTCTTCGGAGATCACAATCTGAATTCCCAATACCTCGTCGCCAATCCCCTCACGAGCGCGGTACTCGAAAAGTGCTGACGAGGTTCCGGTAATCTGATTGTAATCTCTGAATACATCTTTTCTTAAATCTAACTTATTTCTATGTAGTGGAACTTTCCGTGGCATTACCCCCTCTTCAAAAAATATGCTCCAGCATATTGAGCCTTAATTTTCGGGTGCAGCCACCAAAGTTCCACTATTTGCTTATACCTAACTTAACTACTTATTCTCTAATTAAATTTCCTTCGATTGCCCAATCAACAGTAGCATTCAATTATTTTCTAACAAGTTCAAAAAGAGAAATGGAACATTAATATTACTTACAATTTCGAAATATAGACCAAATATTATAAAGAATTAAAGTTTTTTAAAAATTACAGAAATATTTGAACGATTTAAAAATATACATGAATAAAAACTAACAATTTACATCAAATGTTCTTCATGATGTTCCCCAAGCGTCGCCTCTCCCCTCCTTCTGATGGTGCTGTGTTGTTAATTCGAAGGTATCTTTAGCCTTGACGTACGTTACCCATCTTCATCCCATTTAGACAAAGTTTCTGGATAGGCACGTGCTTTTCGCCTGCTTCAGAGCTAAGGTAGCCGGAGATGACGTTCCTGGCGCATATCAATAGATAGTGCTGTGGCCGCAACACCATTTTCTTTGAAATATACGTAGTGGACGTCTGTGTCATCCAGGAAAGTATAGCTGCTGAATTAGCACTGCTCCTCTCCACCCTACTCAGTTCAGATGGAGTAAATGGGCAGGCTGGCAATTCCTCTCCTTCCTTCATTTTTAAAGGGGACGCTCAGCGTTGGGGACACGGAAGTGTTGAATACATAAAACATAAAAATAAACATATGTAGAACACATTCGCAACATCTTAATTCCTAGGATAAACGAAAGTGACTTAAGTGGTGGGAGCAACATTTTCTTAGGAGGGTATTTCACTTGTGGCTTGCTTTAAGTTCACTTTACAACATCTTCCATCGGGAAGAACGAAGGTACCTTCCTCGTAGGTTTTCAATTCTACCTTTCCTTTGTTGTAACGTACAGACACAGTCTGACGTCTTTATTTCTAATACGTTTCATTACAATATATAACACTACCAACAAAGAAATAGCTATTATGTAGAGAACTGTTTTTTCTGCGAAATGTTCTGCAGTTTTATGTTTGATTTTTTCAAGTTCTGAGATGTCTTTCAATACCTCTCCTAATTGCTGCTTTCCACTCACTAAAGTTTCCTCCTCATTTAAGTAGGAAATTAAATGTTTATGTTCTGTTGCGGATAAATCGTTAACAATGAAATTTCGGGTATTATTTGCCAGGAGTTTGGGACTAATATTAAGGGGTTCCATAAATTCTACAAAGAGTGTTGATTGTTTACTATTAATAGGTATTAAGCGTACATTTTCAGATACAGCCGAACAGTTTTGACTCAGTGTCAACCGTCCGGTGCCAGACAGTATTACTATTTGCATCTGCTGATTGAGGCAATTTATTGTGAAGGTTTCATTTACAGGTATGACAAAAATCCAGGAATTTCCATTTCCTGCTTCCCAATAATGGGATTGAGAAAGTGTTTCTACATAACGAACACATGACTGTGGCAATTCGCTAATAGGTTTCAATAAGTCAACTTCGCATGTTGGTACATGGGTTGAAAGTAATGGAAAATTTGTTTCTGTTATAAAGTATTTGTTTTCTATACGTTTCAAGCTTCTAAATTGCTCATTAGTTATTGTGAAAAATGTATTAGCTTGGCCGTTTATAGCTAGATAAGGAGAATTTCCTTTAATTTCAATAAATTTATTCTTGTGGAAATGAATTGGAATTTGAGTAACTTTGTAAAGTGCGAATGAATCAATTTGAATAAAAGGGACGAATACTAGACAAATAATTTTGTTATTTGAAATAAAAACCGTGAGTTTTATTACCTTCTGAAGGTTGGATATTGTTAATCCTTCAAACACCAAAGGAAATTGTAAATTGTGAGGAACTTTTTCTGAAATTTTCTTAATTTCATTACATAATTTTGAGGGTGATAGCATCAGGGGATGCAAGGTTCCATGTTTTGCCGCTATAATTATATTGATTAAGTTTATTGTTTGTAGTTGAAATTGGGCCATTAACTCACTGACGAAAGAAATAAGACCGTGAAAATAAGTGGTTATTTCTAAAACATTTACGGAAGTCATAACTCCCTTATAACTTTTCTTTAATTCGCTCAACTGTTTCGAAAGAGATTTTTCGTTTTGATTTACATGTTTAATAGTTTTTGCTACCGTATCTAAAGTAGAAGAAACAACAGATGTTTGATGTTTTAAAATTTGTTCTTCTTTAACTGTTTGTTTGAAATTTCCGATATGAGTTCTTCGAAATGCTCAGCGTCTTCCGTGGTAAGTGTACCAAAAAGTGTTTTCGAAATTTTGCCTACTACGTCAATATAACCACGTTTTACTATTGAGTGTCCTGCTAGACTAGGAATCAACGATTTTTCCTGTATAATTTTATTTAAAGATTCGTGCAAGGTTTTAACGTATGTATTACATAATAAAGTGATCTGAGTATAATTACGTTGACAAATGTCATCTATTTCTGTAAGATATGACTCGATAGAAACAAAATGATTTTCATAATTTTGTAGATCAATAAATGTTACTATTTTCCATAATAATTTGGTTAAGTGTACATTACCTAAATTTTGGTATAGGAGTCCTGGCGAATGATTTAGTGAATCGATCTTATATGGTGTCATGTCGGTTCCTCCTGCATTTGAAACTAAACTTCCAATTATAATTATTAGGATAACCATTGTTGTTGACCTATTTTTGTGATCGGTAAAATCTGTAACAAATAACAGTGAGCATTCGCTTTCAAACAACAGATAAAGATAAATTATTTCTGAATTTGCCATTGATCGTAATATGGCACTAAACGCGAGACGTGGACTACATCCCTCTTCACCTTATTTTTGGTACCAGATTCCACTACGTAGTTTAGGTCATTTCGTTTTTCAACTATAGTATAAGGACCAAAATACTTAGGTAAAAGCTTTTCACTTTTGCCTACTTGACGAAACGGTGTTCGAAGACGAACCTTGTCACCTACATTATATGAAACATGACGGTGTTTTTCATCATATCGTTTTTTGTCTTTTTGTTGTTGTTGTTGAATATTTTTTCGAGCAAGTTCACGTATTTTACAAATCGTTTCCTGGGTTTGTATACCGAATTCTGTTGACATTTTTTCATTAAGTTCGGCATCACTTGGAAGAACAGGTTCCCTACCATACACTAACAAAAACGGACTAAATTTTGTAGATTCCTGTCTCGTTGTATTATAAGCAAATACACAATGTGGTAGAAAAACATCCCAATCTCGTTGAGAGGTTGATGTATATAAACTTAACATTTCGGCTAGGGTTTTATTGAATCTTTCTGTTAATCCATTGGATGATAATATGTATGCGTTGTGAAGCTACTCTCAGTGCCTAACAATTTCAAAATTTCCGTTACTAATTTGGACATGAATACAGTTCCGCGATCACTTAATAAGATTTTAGGCGATCCATGACGACAGATAATATTTTCTACAATAAATTTAGCAACTGGTTCTGCTTTACCACTAGATATTGCTTTTGCTTCTACCCAACGGGTAGCATAATCTGTTGCTACTATTATAAAGGTTTTGCCTGATGAACTTCGGCGAAAAGGTCCTAGCAGATCAATTCCAACTTTTTCAAATGGTTGACCTACTTCTATAGGATGCAATAGACCGGTGGGTTTTCTGTTTGTTGGTCCTTTTCTAGTTTGACAATCGGGACATCCTTGAATATATCGTTTAACATCTTGAGGCATACGATCCCAATAATATCTTTTCTTCATCTTATCCAGTGTTCTAGCCATACCCAGATGACCACTTATCGGTTCGTTATGATTTATGTACAAGATTTCGTGTCTTAGCTTCGGCGGTACTACTAATAATAAGGAATCACCTCTCACTGAGGGATTTCGTCGGTATAGAACACCATCTTTTATAATAAAGTTCTTTGATGCCTTTTGAATCGCTGGCCCACCGAATGTTGGATCTTGTAATGCTTGAACTAGATTGTTTATGCGGGGATCTTCGGTTTGTAAATTTTTGTAATTCAACAGCTGTTGTAAGAAGTGTTGGAACGTGCAACGATTCTTCTTCCTGTGCTTGGGTAGCAACATCACAAGGGTATCTTGATAAAGCGTCTGCATCTTTATTTAGGGTTCCTCGTTTGTGAACTACTTTATAAGAATATTCCGTTAATTTCAGTGCCCATCTTAACAACTTACTGTTCGATGTTTTTAACGATTGTAGCCAACATAATGAGTGATGATCTGTTAAAATTGTAAATGTTGGAAGACCCCATAAGTAAATTCTAAAGTATTCTACAGCCCATACAGCAGCAAGACATTCCAATTCCGATACGGTATAACGTTCTTCAGCGGGTGTTAATGTCCGTGAAATAAATGCGATTGGATGAAAATTCGAACTGTCTTCACTTTTTTGTAATAATACCGCTCCTAATCCTTTTCCGCTAGCATCTATATGTAGTTCGGTCACCGCATTTTGTTCAAAATGGCGTAACAATGGAGGAGTGGATAATTTTGATTTTAATAAATTGAAAGCATTTTCTTGATTTTTAGCCCATTGGAACTTCGATTTTGACCCGATTATTTCGTATAAAGGTTTCGCTAAACTTGAAAAATTTTGAATGAATCTTCTGTAATAATTGCAGAGACCTAAGAAACTTTGCAGATCCTTAACTTTTCGCGGTGTTGGAAAATTAATAATCGCTTCAATTTTTTCGGTATTGGGCATTATACCTTCAGGGGATACTATAAAACCTAAAATTTTTTGCTGTTGCATTCCGAAATTACATTTGCTTAATTTCAGAGTTAACCCTGTTTTCCTAATACATTGAAAAACTTTGTCAAGTCTTTTAACATGATCTTCGAAAGTTTTACTTACTACTATAATATCGTCTAAGTATATTGCAACTTCTTTCCACTTTAAAATCCTTGAATACAGTATCAGTTAATTTTTGAAATGTACTTGGAGCGTTACACAAACCAAAAGGTAATCTGTTAAATTCATATAAACCGTCAGCTGTTATGAATGCGGTTTTATGTTTATTTCTTCCTTAATACCACATTGCCAGTACCACTGTTCATGTCTAACGTGCTAAAATACTTGTTACTGCTAAAAAGTTCAAAAATATCGTCGATTAATGGGAGTGATATGCACATTTGGTCGTAACAGAATTCAATTTCGATAATCCACACAAAATCGAAAAGTTTTGTCAGGTTTTTTAACTAGAACTACTGGCGATGCGTATTCGCTATCTGATGGTCTAATAATATTATATAAAAGCATTTCATCAACCTGTTCTCTGATAATATCTCTTTCCTTAAAACTAACCCTATATGGTCTACTTTTTACTGGTGGATTGTTGCCTGTATCAATAGCATGTTCTACTAAATCCGTAAATCCTAATTTTGACAGATCTCCAGACATAATGTCTGCATTACTTTCTAATAGTTTAACTAGCCCATCATATGAATTCTTATCTAATTCTCTATTAATATTGTATGTTCGGGACTATCAGTAAAAACAAGAATAAACGTACTACTATCATAAATAATTTTTTTCTAAGTAACTACTTTTACTACTATCTAAGTATCCAATAACACACCCCTTCATAAGTTTACGAGGCACCTTACTATTATTATAAATTATAACTAATCCCTTTTCTAAATCTTCTACGTTATTTACTTCTAACTTATTCTTCTCTAAAATACTACCTCTACTTTGAAAAATGTAATACTTATCTCCATCTATCAGATTGTTTGATAAAGTGATTTTTATACTTGTTTCGCTGTTTCCCTCGCACACGATATCCTCTGTGAGAATGATCTTTGTAATGTTATGTTTTATATCTTCTACGACCTCTTGTTGTGGTAATATCTCTAACAAATTTATGAATTGATTTTCAGGTGACATTTGCTTAAAGGGGTTATTACGTACTGCTAGATTCTCTTTACCTGATCCCTTCAAATTGCAAACAATTATTTCTATATCTGTATGTTCAAATACCTTTTCTAATTCATTTAGAATAGAATTGAATTTGATGTTTACCCAAAATATTTTTGGCACTGCTAACTTAGTTTGATGGTGAATGAGCATATGATTTTTTAATTTTGCTAAGGATGCTTGTAAATCAGTAACATTAACTTTATTCTTATAACATTTGTGTGTAAACAAATAGTATAGATAAGCATTATGTTGTCTAGCAAATAGTAAATCACCTACATTAACCTTTTGCTCATTTAAGGGACAAATCGAATTGAAAAGTTGTTTAAATTTTTTCGGCACACTATATGCATAACACTTTAAATCACATGAAGAAATATTCATTACGCAACAATCATCTGATAGCGAGAAAATGTCATTGCTTCGTTGACTGACTTTTTCTTGGTGTAATAGATATAGCCGTGTGTGTATCTATTTCACTTATCTTCCCTTCGTGCTGGTCCGTCTGTAAGCAATCTTGACCTACATTAATCATGTGTTCCTCGTTTTGTTGAGGTATGTGTTTCTCCAGACAAATTTTATCTGAATCTGCATACTTTTTAAGGTCGGTTGTTAACTCAATTTGGCTTGAATAACAATTAATTACCGCGTTATTTTCTTTTAAAAATTTGTACCCTAACAAAGACCAGCTGGCAAATTATTATGACTAATGCATTTACCTTAAATTTCTTGTTATTGAGTTCTATATTTACAATTGAGATACCACTTGGCGTTACAAGAGAATCGCTAACCGTGCGAAGTACAGGAAGATTTGTTGTTTGTACTATATTTGATACAAATGATTGATTAACTAAATTAAATACTGATCCTGTATCTATAATAATTTTTGCGAGCTTGTCATTTACTAATCCTTGTATAGAAAAAATGGAGGAATTATTAGATGAGTACTGGTCACTGTACATTGCTTCGTTAAAATTACTGAATGTTGGAGATAAGGAGGCTCCCATTGTACAACTAAAATTATGTTTTTGGACAGGATCTAGAACCTCTACTGGTCCGCCGTTTTCGTTTAAATTTTCAGATTGTCCGAAGTATTTCTAGACGTTCTTTGCCTACAGTTAGCCGCGATGTGACCTCGTCCGTTGCAGTGATAACATATTGGGCGTCCATCCGTAGTGCGCGATCTCCGAAAATTACCTCTTCTATTTCCAAAATTTCTATTTTGTGATCTGTAGGTGTTGTTCGCGTTTTGGTTGTTATTGTTGGATTGATAACTATTCTTAATGTTATCCAATTCTTTTCTTACTTCGGCTAGTACTAGTGATGTAACACTTTTTGTGATATCACCTACCTTTGTTGTAATGTCTTCATTTCGTGGTTTTGTTGGTACGATGATGTCATACTGCGATGTCCCTTCCCGCTCTGTTTCGGACACTGAGTCAATCAGTTCTTCTAAGTCCTTTAAATTTTGGGGCCTGCTAATAGTGATCATATGTCTATAGTATGGTATTAGGCCGGCTGTTATCCTTCTCATAATTTCTTCCTCAGACATTTCGCTGTCCACTTCATCACATAAATCAATTACATCAAAGAAATAATCCCGAATGGATTGATTTACCGCTTGCCGTTTTGTTGCTAATCGAAATCGGGCATCTTCGTCGTACGTGGGTCCTATGAATTTGATTTTAAATTGCTTTACAGTATCTTCCCAGTCCGCACTGGGGTTTCTTTTCGAAAATGCTCGAAACCATGTGGCCGCAGTTCCTTTCAGATAATTGGAAAAGTAACAAAGCTGTAAGTACTCATCCCACGCATTACAGTTTGCAACGCGTCTATAATTATTGAGGAAAGTGATTGGATTATCTTCTGCCGGGTCGAATGTTGACGGTTCCGTAAATTTTGGGATTAACGGATTTTTATGTGCTCCAATCGACGCGATAGTGTGATTTATATTCGGACTTGGAAGCACATTCGGGGTCGGAGTTTGCATATTTGTATTTAAGTTTAATGACACTTTTCGCCTTGTTGTAAGAGGAGTTTTAGGCAAATTAAATGTGCGTTGATTGTTACTCTCGGTCTCAAACATGTAAGAGGAATCAATATCGAGGGGAATTTCTGTTGGTAAGACTGGTGTAGCGCTTGCCCTGGGTTTAGGAATATCATAAACTCTGGTCCTAGGAGGTTGTTGTTGAAGTGAACCAATATTTTCATAAAATGTACTACATATCGGTGCTGACAACACGGACGATGTTGTTGTTGTGGTGGTTGTATTTTGAGTTGAGGCCGTTGTCGTAGTGATTATTTGTTGACTAGCTGTAATTATTGATGTTACTTTTGGAATAGCGCCTAATTTATTGCTTGCACCTCGGGTACGTCGCGTAACGATCCTGCCGATGGTGGCGACCGTAAAGTTTTGTTACTACGCGTAAACACATTTTGATCTAATGTTATGTTTACATCAAAATTTTCTTCTTCATTTTGTTTACCTGATCGCAAGTTGTATCCTTTCTCCGCGTTACCAAACATTTTATATCAAAGTAAAATAAATTAAATAAAAAAGAGTTGCGAAAAGAAAGTGATGACTTGGTATATCTCTCGCTAACAGGACGCCGCGTCGTATAGTGTCGCGTCTGCAAATTTGAAGCGTCAGCAAATACCTTTATCTTGTCACATATAATTTGTTTAATAAAATTAAAAAGTATATTAAAATTTTGAGAAAATTATTTATATTTTAACACCAAAAAAGATCGTTTGACGCCTCCACCAAATGTCGCGACCTCCCTAACTGTCGCGCCCCTTTGCGTAAGGGTTGGGGGTTGGAGCTACTCGCTTCTCTTATTTTACTTATAAATATGGACTATTGAAAGGTACTTACCCGGGGGATGCGGTTGATTCAAACACTATATAACCACTTATTGCTCTTTATTATACAACCGCGTTCTTCGGAGATCACAATCTGAATTCCCAATACCTCGTCGCCAATCCCCTCACGAGCGCGGTACTCGAAAAGTGCTGACGAGGTTCGGTAATCTGATTGTAATCTCTGAACACATTCTTTTCTTATATCTAACTTATTTCTATGTAGTGGAACTTTCCGTGCATTATAATAGCTCTTATTCAAGATATCCTCGGAATGAATTAATGTTCGTATTCTCGGTCTTAAAAATTTAAACAAACAGTTGTTAAAAATATTACATAGATTTTAATACATCTTTGCGTGCAAAGGCAAAAACCACATTCGAAAAAGATTTATATAAATTAAAGAATAACGCGGTGTTTGGGAAGACTATGGAAAATATCAGAAATCATAGGGACATACGTCTTGTTACGTGTTGGAAAGGTCGTTATGGAGCCGAAACATTAATTGCTCTACCGAATTTTAAATCCGTAACCATTTTTCATGAAAATTTAATAGCTAATAGAATTAGGTAAAACTGAAATTACTTTTAATAAACCTATTTATATCGCATGTCTATATTAGATATATCTAAACGCTATTTATGATTATCATTACATTATTTTAAAAAGTATTAGGCGATTCAGATCTGCTTTATACAGATACAGACAGTTTATTTATCATTGTAAAACTAAAACAATAACTCCTTCAACATTTTATGATATTATTTCTCGAGATTGTCACTATACTTTGATACGAGTGACTACCCAACAAATAACCCTTATGGCATTCCTCAAGTGAATAAAAAATCATCGGTATGATCAAAAGATGAAATGGTAGGTACAGCAATTACAGAATTTATTGGTTTAAAAGCCAAAAATGTATGCTATAATGTTTGGAGATGAAAAGAAGGAAGTTGTTAAAGCTAAAAGGTGTGGGTAAAGCTGCGATACGAAAATTAAATTTCGATATATACAAAGATTCACTGTTTAATAATAAAAAATATTATTCAACATTTGGATCAATAAAATCAATAAATCATAACTTATATTCAATAGAAGTTCACAAAAAATCTTTGGATGTAAATGACGATAAGAGACAAATTTTAGCTGATAATATACATACATTACCATGGGGATACAAAAACGGAAGAGAATAGTTTGATGGATAAACAAGTAAGAGAAAAAAGAGATGTGCGAGTATTATGAATCTCAGAGAAACAAATTTTGTATATTTTTTTACGTATGTACCTATATAGATATTTATAAGTGTTAAAATATTACACATATTATTTAATATAAGATAATCTTAAGTAGTTTATAAAATTGTTAGTTTCTGAAATCTGTGTTGAAATCTTTAGTAAAGTTTATACAATTTATAGAAGTAAGTTAATATAAGATAATCTTAAGTTATATATTGTTAGTTCTTGAAACCTGTGTTGGAACCTTTAATAAAAATTGTACAAATTACTTAAAAAAAAATCTTCTTAAATAGTTTATAATAATGTTAAAGAAAAAATGTAGAAATCTCCAATAAAAGTTTATATACATAGTTTATAGAAAAAATTATTTTTTCAATCATACGCCACACCTGCCGATCACAGGGGTGCGGGGTTGCACGGCTAACGGGGGCTGAGCGGCTAACGGGAGGCTGCGCGGCTGACGGGGGGTTGCACGGCTGCCGGGGGTTGCACGTCTCACCTGCATGGCATACCTGCAAGTGCGCGCGCCGTACCTGTACGTCACAGGGCGCGCGCGACGACGCAATCTACCTACTCCAGGCTCCGTAAAATCCAATTGTACCACTCTGTAGAATCTCTTCGTTAGAGCGTTCAAAATTTGATACAACAAACTTTTAGAGGCACCTGTATACGCGCTACACATACTTTTAGAGGGACCTGTATACGCTCTAGTACACACACACATTTACACGGACTCCTACATACACTCTTTAAAATCGCTGACATGGCGTAACATGACACGTGTGTGTGTAAAGAGAGAAACAGAGCTAGAGTTTTAACCAGCGGAAATGTGACGTCATTACGGAAATTCACATGTGTTAGGCAGAGACAGACAGTCATAATAGACCCTTTGGTTTGCTACTAGTAACAATTTTTTTTGAAACTTTTCTTTGAAATTTTAATACACAAATTATAAATTTATTACTTTTATGAGAATTGCCTAAATTTTCATTTGCCATTTACCTACAATTACAAAATTCGGCCATTTACCATAATTACCACTAGTCCTTTATGTAATCCAACGACGCCTAGAGCTTTTGAATGACGAGCTCATATATCCACATGATAGTGTTTAGTTGAGCAATAAATTTTTAAAAACATTTTTTTCAAATTTATGTTTTAAAATGCATATAAATATATAAAAAAATTACATAAATCTGCAAAAAAAAATCATATAGACTCATGTTGTTGTCTTTACGAAAATAAGGATATTTGAATAAATCCATTTCAAAAAATTAAATTGTACTCATATTTAATTATACTTGTTCTAATTTATATAATAATTTTGTGTTGCAAGTATTTCCCTCTAATTCTGAAATTAGGAACATTAGGAGCATATAGTTTTGTTAATCATTTAAATTCATTCCTCACGTGAATATTTAAAAAAAAAGTTTTTACAGAATTGTTGCTCTGCCACATAAGTATATCAGCTCATTATTCAGTAAAATGTTACTAGTTGGATTACAATGAGGATTCATACTAATTATGGCAAGCGGCTGAGTTTTATAATTGCCCCAGATTGAAATGTATATAATTAATGAGTTTATAATTTGCCTATTGACATTTCAAAGGAAAGCTTTATTCTTAGTAATGTGTTAATAGTTTATGTAGTATATTAAAATATCTGTTTAATATAATTGCTCTATAAATAGAATCATTTAACAAAAAATCTAACAAAGGATGTGTGTGATTTTCTCAGGAACACGATTTTTACGGTGTTTCTTAGCTGTGGGTAATTATAATAATAATATTTGTTGAAACTAAAGGTAATGAACTTATGAAGTATTACTCTTTTGTTTTCTAATACATTTCCTATTTGAAAAATAAATTATATACAAATAAAGTAAAATTTAATAGAAATAACCCAGCAGTTAATATATGATTTGTTATTTATACATTCACTTGGTTATTTTTAAACATGAAATAAGAGCTTTAGTTCTAAAAGTCACTTGATCTCAAGCTGTAAAACAGATATTTCAATTCAAACTGGGTTCAAACCACAATATTAGAGGTTTCCTTTCGATGTCATATAATCTTAGATCCACCTAATTTGCATAATTGCGAAGCGCTTTACAACTGTATACACCAATAAATCATTTATCTGGAACAGCCGACGCCAGCCGAACGCGCACCTATGCAAATGGTGAGTAGTTTTGATAGTCACTACGCTGTAGACGACGACATTAAATAAGTCGGCCAGTGTACATAAAAATTGAAGATTATTATCGCCCAATTGTCCTACTCTCAGCTTTACCCAAAATTATTGAAAGATTAATAAAAAAATAGCTAATGCCTTTTCTTAATTCAAAATTATTACGCCTGCACAGTTCTGCTTTTTGTCCAATTCGAGTACAGCTGACGCCTTGTTCTCGGTCTTGAATGAAGTTTCTACTAATATTAATAACAAATACTTTGCGTTCTGGGACTTTTCTAAAGGCTTTGACTGTGTCACTCATGATATCCTAATAAAAAAATTATTTTACTATGGAATTCGTGGTACTTCTCTGGAACGGTTCAAATTGTACGTTTTCCATAGGAAGCAGATAGTGAAAGCAAACAGTTTTTCCTCATCATGTATGGTAATTGACTCTGGCATTCTCAAGGTTCAGTGCTTCGTCCAATACTTTCCTTTTCATCAATGACATCACTAATTTAAAGATCAACGGGCAATTAGTCTCTTTGTAGATGACACTAGCATCACTTGGAACTTTTTTTCTTTCTAACTTTCGTATTTCCCGAGATATTTCCAAACACCGCAGACATTGCAAATGTCATTTTTTTCCGAAAAACGTCATGTAATTCGGAAACGGTACAACTTAGGCCCAATATATGTCTAACGTATTGTTGTTTAATTTACAGGGAATCAAAAATACAATAATATATAGGGTGTTCCATTTAAAATAATAAGTTAGTATCTACTTCCGGTACACCGGAAGTCCGCCATTACTGAAACTAATTTAAAATGTGTAGAATATGATTCGAGGCAACATTTATTTGAAACATTTTTCCAAAAAAACAATAATAAATCGGCTATGGACCGTTGCATCTTAAGCTGGACACCCGGTATACAATATATTAAAAGGTTGTAAGAGACGATATCACATTTAATATTACAAACAAACATTTTTTTATTATTTTATGTATTCATAAAATCTTCTACGGTTTCATATCTTTCGAGAGGCAGACGATGTGATCATTATCAATTTCGCCGAACTACACCGCTGATTAGATATTGGCTTAAAAGCCCAGATGTGTACCTATTAATATACCTGTACTTTACAATTTATAATCAGTTTTGAAATAGCATTTTACTGTGATCAGATACCTCAGAATCAAGTAAGAACACCAGTTTTTCTGATACAAGGACTTCAGAATTGGGCTGGTATAATTGGAATGCTTTTTAATTATTCTTTTCTTATTGTTCATTTATTGAGGTTAAAATTTCATGACTGTTGATGCATATTAATTTAGTTGGACTATAATCAATTTAAATTGAGGAATATCTTTTTAACGCGCAATTTAAATGCCTCTGTAGTATTAATTGGTACGGTATATTTTTGATTCAATATAAAAATATACGACACTTTCTAAAATACCTATATTATATAATATAAAAGTATAATATAATAGATATTAGTGATGTGCTTAACGAGCGATTTTTGCACTCGGTTAAATCAAATGAAGGATTGATCGTTCATTAGCTTACCGAGAACTCGCAAATCGGCAAGGCAAAGATTCCGAAATATGGGAATAACAGCGACGGCTGCATAAATATTGCAACATATGAGAAATTTTTTTATTGTTAAAATATACTAAAACTTTTTTTGGGGGATAGGTTGTGCATGTCTAGAAACCTCAAAATTTATTTGTTCGAATAGTCATTTCTATTAATATTGCGTTGTACGAAAGTGTAATTACTCATTGATATACATAAACACTTTTGGTTAGTCAGTGAATTGACATTAATCCCATTCAGAGCCAGCTACAACATGTAAAGATAGGGCTACTTAGTCTGTTTACAAAAGTCGTTCATATCTCAAAAATTATTAAGGCTAGGTACAAGGACAATGCTGATATAAAATAATAGGGGAGATGATATTTACTTTTAATTTCGAATTAAAATACAGGGTGCTCCATTTAAAAAAATAGAATACTTAGTCTGTTTAACAAAAGTCGTCATATCTCAAAATCTATTAAAGATAGGTATAAGGGAATGCTTCATAGATAAGCGATAGAGGATGATATCACTTCCTAATCGATTAAAATACAGGGTGTTCTATTTAAAAAATTGAGTTTTCTGCATTGAAAATATGTCACTTGTTTCTCAGTTTTGAACACCCTGCTATGTTAGAATGTAAAGTGTGCTTACCGCTTCTTAGAGCTATATCTGCATTCATAGCATAGCAAATTTGGAGTCTCTACTTGCAGTATTAACCGAGATTTAATTTCTCAATGATGCAATAATTATGACTAAAAAAAAAAAGAAAAACTTAAATATCAAAACGGCAACATGTAGCTATAGGAATAGCTAATGAAAACAGCTGAGTATTTAATAGTTTTGTAGAGGAATCCAAAAATGAACAAAAATTAATATCATTCTATTTAAAATTAACAAAGTTGACATCATCTTCCGGTAAAACGGAAGTGATATTTTGGGTTAAGGTATTTTTACATTTATAGTTCCAATGAAAAGATAATGGTGCCAAAATCTCAAATATAATATTGTGAACCTAGTTTGATTGTAATATTTTCATTATTATTATAATATAATTTATTAAATGTGGTACTAGAAACCTACTTTTTGTTTTATTTTGGGGATAAGTTTTGGCAATAGTCCTGAATATATGTTGCTGAATATTGGGTTATCTTTTTTTGTATTTAAATTTGGAAGCGTGCCTGTTGATCGGCAAAGGTTTCATAAGAAAATACGATTATTATAGTTAGATTCCTTGATATATTATTTTGCGGCACTAAATTACGGCTATGGCTATTGCTGGCCTAGATGGCTCGCGAGGCGCATGCAGTGGTTTAATTCTTACGTCACTCTTATGTTGTGTGACTCCTGTCTTAAGTCTTTGTCTTTATATAGCTATATACAATGTGTCACAACTACTTACATGGTAGCGCATATACCACATTGCTAGTCATTTTGTTTTGTCTTTTAGTCTGGTGTGAATGACTGAGTTTGGAACTGCGCTGGTGTAAGCTATGGATATGGTGTTCCGGAAAAGCATCTTTAATTTTGTTTGTGAAATTGGGTATGAAGGGTAGTTTTTTTTTTTTTTGTATTTTGTAGTTAGTTAAATACATGGTACACCAATGGGCTCCTGCTTTTCTCCAACGATAGCTGATTTAGTGATGAATACGGTGATAAACCATGTAATCAATAATATTGATTTCACTTTTCCTTTCATCTGGCGACATGTAGATGATTTGATATGTTGTTTAAATTTAATAATAGATGTATTGAACGTAAAGGACCTTGAACTTAGCCATCAAGATTTTCTGATTTAACGCCCCTGGATTTTTTTTTGTGAGACACAAAAAATTACTGGTGTTCGGTCAAACTATAGACTAAAGTAGCATTGCAGAGCACTGAGTAACTAAAGCGTTTGATAGCATAGATCCTGGACAAACAAAACAGACTACTATAACAATATGAGTTTACATCAAGATTCTAAAGCGTTTGCAAGCGAATGAATGCCATATAATTTTCTGGTTATCTTGTATTCAATAAATTTTACTTTTTCATATTATATTTTGTTTTTTTCGTATATGCTTTTAAAATTAAAATTGTTTGTCACCGCCTATTTTTAATTAGATACTAATTAAAAAATGAATTTTTCTGAAAATGACTATTCTAAAGAAGCGATAGAGATAGGTATAAGGACACTTAAGCTTTTCGATAAAAGATTCAATTCTACATCACATGGTGTAAAAATATACAGAGGTTCCTTTGAAGAATATACTTCTAGTACAAGAAGTTCCCCAAATCAACCCTAGATTATGGGACACTCTGCATAATTTTGTTTTCTTTTTATTCCCTTGTTAAATAGTACAGGCACTCGATCTTTTATCTGTATAGCTGTTTATGCGCATTTACAGCATCATATTTTTTTTAATTTTTATTTCACAAAACCAAAATAACTTGGAAACAGTAACGATAGGTAAATAGATGTTTTATAAAATTGGCTTTAAAATGCTTAGTAGAACCTAAAATTCACTACAAAAATATAGGTTTCTATTTATTATATCAAAGTTGGCCATGACTTTCGATGTCATCAGAAGTGCGGCATAGATGAAGTTATTTTTTCTAAATAGATCATAGCCAACTATGCTTAACCCCAAAGTTTCAAAATTGAGATACCATTGCAAAGTCAAAAACCTTTAATAGACGGGTTATATTAGATTAGGAAATAAATAACATGTAAGTTTGTCGTCAGAAAATTCTTAAGCATTAAGAATAAGTATCAACTAGCCGTTTTAAAACATTTATCATAACAATTTTTTTTTGGTTTACAACTCTTATTTCAAAGAATCACATTCGCTTATAATTCCGTGTCCTGTTTACTGTAGAGTTTAACATCCTTGGGTGTGACTTGATTCCACAAAATTGAAATAATCTTATCTTCCGACATTATTTGTGTTTGATATCATAACCTTACCTAAACATCAAACCTTATTCATTCTGTATAGCCTTTAGTTTTAAGGTGAAGAAAGCGACAAGAAAATTAAGAAAACTAAACACTAACCCTAAGATATAGATATCTAAGACATTACTCCTAGTTCCAATAAAAAATTAATGTTACTTAATACTAACACAAACGTAAAGAATACTATCACAATATGTTACTCCCAAGGAGCCGTTACCCTTTTGGCATTCTATGGTCTCATTAAAATTATACTCGCTGCAAACAAATCAGGACATTCGAGTATAATATTTGCATTCTGTTTTTAGTGAAAAAGGCAATACTTGTGTATTAGTGCAAAAATTGTTAACTTAAAAATCTACATTTTTCAATAATTTATGAGCAAACCATAAGTATAATGCATCTATCTCATAGAAACACAATTTTTTATAAGAAATAATATTTATAGAATAAATCGACTAATCCTACGTTTAATTCAAAGAAAATTTATTCTAATCTACAATTATTCATTCGACATATCCATAATGGCATTTAAACTTTGCTACTCTTAGCCTAACAGTTTTAGTCCAACATCCCACTTTTTCGCATATGAAGCAATACGTTTTTTAAGACCTGATTAGTAACTGTTGGTGCTACAGAATATTTTATTGAAGTTATACAACAATTTGTGTACTATAACGCTCTTAAAACTAATAGCATCAAAAAATGTAACAGCTAATAAATTTATTTAATTAATAGGTACCGGAAATGTCGGAAACAGGAAATACTGCTCAAAAGAAGCTAAATTTCACTAAGACCGCAACCTCAAATGCGGGAACAAAATACGAAATCTCGGTTGCTACGTTAGTCGCTGCCATTCTATCAAATAACGACAAAATAGAAATTATCACGTGTTCACGAGGTTAAAGAAGCATTATCCATTTCGATGATGTGGTGGCAAAAGTATTTTTCAAGGGAGAAAATACTCCCTACGCATTTGCCATGCAATCAAAGCACATCGGTAAAGGCGAAATGCTGGATGTGGAAAAGTATCTGAAGGGTTATAGTAAGATATCCAATGCCGGAGGATTTAAAACTATAGGAAACATTGTATTGCCAACATCCACTTTCTTACTTTCGCAGTTAATAAAGTTCAAAAAAAGGCACTTCACTACTACACTACATCAGCATAATCCACGGATGATTCGTGGAGATCGGCACTTTCTTTTCCAAACTGTCGATAAATTGGCGCTAAACAGGCACAACACGGAACGGATAAAGACTTCTTGAACAACTTCCATTTGTCTTATACCAACCCGATAATAATAAAATCAAAGAAAATATAAAAACTCATTGCAAAATAAAGGATGTTAAGCGGTGTTTTGAATTTTATTGATAGAATATTTTGAGAAAAGCTATTGTGGAAAAGGGGACTTGCTAAAGGTAGTGTTTGAAACGGAATTATTAAAAATTCGTCTCTCAGATAACATATAGTACACCTACAGATATTATTCAAACTTAATGATGTACAAAGTGCAGTGTGGCATAACTGACATTACTACATAATGTCACCATCGTCAAGGCTGAAACAACATTGAAAGAGTTTTTACGGATCGTGCGCACAAGCACTGAATCGCCTTTTCAATAAGACTTTAACTGGAACATTACAAAACAATCTTTGGATTCCGTTTCGTCGAGGATTCTAAAAGCTTTTTGCGTAAACAATCCGATAAAGTTAGGCACTGGATTGATCCACCCACAACACTAAATCTCTAATTATAGAGTTGTGGAAATGTGGGAGATACCTCTTATATTGAGAAGCGATGACAATTTACCTGTGTTGACGGAGTACGCAAATTTGAGGAAAAGTTATATTATAGTAACAGAAAATGCAGCTACTAAACGGGAGGAATGTGAAAGTTACCAGCTGAGTGTTTTTACGCATGTAAGTGACATTAAATGCTTATATGTGCGGGATGAACTGCTAAAAGCCATTTTCATCTCCCTTCAAGGCCGAACACCTATCACCCTTCACAGTATTACAGATTGTCATGAGGAATTCGCTACAGCTTTATCATGTTCCCACATAATACACTTAATGAAATCCAGGACGGCGTATTTGAGTAAGGAATGTTTAAATGGCGACCACAACTTGTTATTCCTGATTGAAGATCCAAACTCTACTGCAGACTATAATATAAACAGCATTAACAGGTTAGGTAATATTGCAATTCGGTGTCGGCCAGAAGACACTGACAAATATCGTGAACAGATAAAGGGCAATCCGAACTTCAAAAATTATGAAATCTATCACTGTGCCGCATCATCGAGATTCGAAAATTTGAGTTTACTGAAAGGAAACAAATCACTGGTGCGAGACTTCTTTGTGGACCAAGATGGAGAAGGTGTCTACGTTCTAGAAAATGAACCAGTACCGATTGTTGGATCCACTTTAAAGAATATTCAACCAAGATATATGCCTAGATTATTACGTCATGCTCTTGTATCCGAATCGTTATTTAATTCGAAACAAAGGTATTGTTTTTTCTCGGAAATATTAAGTTATTAAAGAAAAATAACAACAATATTTGATGGAAGCGCTGACGATATAAAGTTTGATAACAAAAACACCTTTTTTAAGGTGAAAAATGAGGACGTAGATAAACATTGGCAAAAAGCTTCCGATTTAAATTGTCCGTTACTCCATATTCGTGTTGAGGGCACAGATATGCAATTACGTAGATACAAAGATTGGGCAGGTTTAAGTGAGCACATTTCATACAACGGGCGGAAAATACCAGAGGAAAATATTCTAGAAGAAGTAACAGACGGAATAACTATTTTAACAGGCGAACCCGGTATAGGGAAGTCATCGTTGCTTCAATCAATATATAAAAACCATGCCATGGAAAAGTATATTTTGTTTTACAATCTGGTTGATTACGGTCGCTTCTTAGGAGAAAGAAAGTTGTACACTAAATTTCATTAGATTTCTTGTTGGAACGGTCAATAACAAACGGTATAAGGAGTTTCTATTGGCTTTATTTAAGAAAAAGGATAGAGTATTGATACTTCTAGATTCATTCGACGAGTATTGCCTGCTTACAAAGAAAACGTTTTAGATTTTGTACGAAATTTAGCTGCTAGTAATGTACAAATCTTTATTGCTTCTAGAACAATAGCAAACTATATTCTCATGGCAATTTTGAGACTAGGACTTTAAAGGTGGATTTCTTGAGGGACGATGACTATGAGAATACCTTCAGAAATGCAGCTTAATGAAAATATACTAACGACTATTCCAGATGAATTCTTACAAAATCCTTTATACCTAAACTTTCTGAAGATTATTTCTGAAAATAACGTTACTCTGAAACACTTCAGTAAATTAAGTTTATTCAAAAGCGTCATAGAAATAAAGATGGAACAATACTTCCGAATGTATTTCTCCACCCATCTTAGACCCAACAAGGAACTTTATTTAAAGCCCGTTCGAGAACTACATTTCCACTTAGCACTAATGAGGATACTTGGTACGGATATAGTGAAAGAATTGCTTCAATTGGAAAACCAAATCGAACTGACGCATGAACTCAAATTGGGCGTCGTGCTGTCTATTAATGAAGAAGGGTACCCTACATTTGTGCATGAAACATTCGCAGAGTATCTGACAGCTGATTGGATAGTCAGAAATAAAACGAAAGACACTGCTAAGAAAATTACAAGAACTAAAAAAACAGAAAAAGTTATATATCTTAGATATCCTTTGCGAACATTTAGAATTACATAAAGCTGTCTTGACACAAAATGAACAACAAATAGAAATGTATGCCGCAGATCGCTCACATTTGGAAAGAACTGATGATCTTGGTAGAATGGCCATTCATATTGCCGCTGCACACCAACCAGATCCGCTTTGGTCCGCTCTAGATATTATTATTTGCAATATGCGCAATTTTAAAATCGATTTTACTCACTCTGATGTTCTCATGCAGTGGGATTGGGTACAACACTCGTATCAAGCAAATATTATAAAGTATATGATGTTTTTAAGAATTTCAACCCCAGTTTGGGAAGCATATGTAAGTTGCATAGCACAAAGAGCAAAGAACGACAACAACTATATAAGTCTTTTTAGCGATGATGAGATAAAGAAACTGTATGGTGCAGCCATAGCAAGCAATAACATACAGATAATGCGTGATTTGTTTTTCATTGAAGACCTCAAATATAGTAGCGTGTCTCAAACCTTAGACGTGGATACGTTGCATTTAAGAAATATCAGAAAATTTACTGCATTACACGTCGCCTGTATATACGGCAATGTGGAAGCACTAGAAAATTGATAAAACGAAAATGTAAATCGTTACTGACGAGTTGGTTGCACACCGCTGCACTATAGTATTATGAATCCGCCAGAAGTGTGTACAGATATGACGAAACTATTGTTAGAAAGCGGTTCAGAGGTAGATATCACGAATTATTACTCCAATACACCTCTTGATATTGCCGTTCGTTTGGGAAATGCTACATACTGCTGAACTATTGTTACAAAAATATGTTTGCAACGAAAATTTTAAAGAAGCTATGTTGAAGCTTGTATTCCTTGCAATTGAGAGAGTTAGGAAATTAGAAAGTGCAGCTACGGAATTTAAATATGCTTCTAGTAAAGGACAATTGGAAACTATAGAGTTCCTTCTAGGAAAAGGCGCTGACGTCAATGAGCAATACGGCAGTGATACACCGCTTATGTTCGCTACTAAAAAGGGCAGATTAGATATCGTAAAGATACTATTGGAAAAAGGTGCCAACGTTGACGCGCAACAATATGTGGTAGAACACCGCTTATGTTCGCTTCTCAATTCGGCAGATTAGATATCGTAAAGATACTATTGGAAAAAGGTGCCAACGTTAACGACGCAACAACAGATGGCAAAACAGCGCTTATGTGCGCTGCTCAAACGGGTCAATTAGATATCGTAAAGATACTATTGGAAAAAGGCGCCAACGTTGACGGCGCAACAACAGATGGCATAACATCGCTTATGTTAGCTTCTGAACACGGGAAATTAGATATCGTAAAGATACTATTGGAAAAAGGCGCCAACGTTGACGGCGCAACAACAGATGGCAATAACACCGCTTATGTTAGCTTCTGAACACGGGAAATTAGATATCGTAAAGATACTATTGGAAAAGGCGCCAACGTTAACGGCGCAACAACAAATGGTAGAACACCGCTTATGTTCGCTTCTCGATACGGTAAATTAGATATCGTAAAGATACTATTGGAAAAAGGTGCCAACGTTAACGGCGCAACAACAGATGGCGATAACACCGCTTATGTTACGCTCTCGATACGGAAATTAGATATCGTAAAGATACTATTGGAAAAAGGTGCCAACGTTGACGGCGCAGCAACAGATGGCACAACATCGCTTATGTTAGCTTCTGAACACGGGAAATTAGATATCGTAAAGATACTATTGGAAAAAGGCGCCAACGTTGACGGCGCAACAACAGATGGCATAACACCGCTTATGTTAGCTTCTGAACACGGGAAATTAGATATCGTAAAGATACTATTGGAAAAGGCGCCAACGTTGACGGCGCAACAACAGATGGCATAACACCGCTTATTCGCTGCTCAATTCGGTGAATTAGATATCGTAAAGTACTATTGGAAAAAGGTGCCAACGTAACAGCGCAACAACACATGGTCAAACACCACTATGTTCGCTGCTGAATTCGGTAATTAGATATCGTAAAGATACTATTGGAAAAAGGCGCCAACGTTAACGGCGCAACAACAGATGGTGAAACACCGCTTATGTTTGCTTCTCAATCCGGTGAATTAGATATCGTAAAAATACTATTGGAAAAAGGTGCCAACGTTAACGGCGCAACAACACATGGTCAAACACCGCTTCGGATCGCTTGTGAACGCGGTAACTTAGATATCGTAAAGATACTATTGGAAAAGGTGCCAACGTTAACGGCGCAACAACAGATGGTGAAACAGTCGCTTATGTTTGCTTCTCAATCCGCTGAATTAGATATCGTAAAGATACTATTGGAAAAAGGTGCCAACGTTAACGACGCAACAACAGATGGTCAAACACCGCTTCGATCGCTCTGTGAACGCGTGAACTTAGATATCGTAAAGATACTATTGGAAAAAGGGGCCAACGTTAACGGCGCAACAACAGATGGTCAAACACCGCTTCGGATCGCTTGTCAACGTGGTAACTTAGATATCGTAAAATATACTGTTGGAAAAGGTGCCAACGTTAACGGCGCAACAACAAATTGTCAAACACCGCTTTCAGATCGCTTTCAACGCGAATAAATTAGATATCGTAAATATCATTATTGGAAAAAGGTGCCAACGTTAACACGGCACAAACGAGGGAGGGCAAACACCGCTCTTATGTTCGCTTCTGAGTACGGGAGATTAGATATCGTAAGATACTATTGGAAAAAGTGCCAACGTTAACGACCAAACAACACATGGTCAAACACCACTTATGTTCGCTGCTGAATTCGGTGGATTAGATATCGTAAAGATTACTATTGGAAAAGGTGCCAACGTTTACGACGCAACAACACAGTCAAACACCACTTATGTTCGCTGCTGAATTCGGTGAATTAGATATCGTAAAGATACTATTGGAAAAGTGCCAACGTTGACGACGCAACAACACATGGCAAAACACCACTTATGTTCGCTCTGAATTCGGTGGATTAGATATCGTAAGATACTATTGTAAAAAGTGCCAACGTTAACGACGCAACAACACAGTTGTCAAACACCACTTATGTTCGCTGCTGAATTCGGTAAATTAGATATCGTAAAGTACTATTGGAAAAAGGCGCCAACGTTAACGACGCAACAACACATGGTCAAACACCACTTATGTTCGCTGCTGAATTCGGTAAATTAGATATCGTAAAGATACTATTGGAAAAAGGCGCCAACGTTAACGACGCAACAACACATGGTCAAACACCACTTATGTTCGCTGCTGAATTCGGTAAATTAGATATCGTAAAGATACTATTGGAAAAAGGCGCCAACGTTAACGACGCAACAACACATGGTCAAACACCACTTATGTTCGCTTGTCAGCGCGGTAAATTAGATATCGTAAAGATACTATTGGAAAAAGATGCCAACGTTAACGGCGCAACAACACATGGTCAAACACCACTTATGTTCGCTACTGAATTCGGTAAATTAGATATCGTAAAGATACTATTGGAAAAAGATGCCAACGTTAACGGCGCAACAACGGATGGTGAAACACCGCTTATGTTCGCTGCTAAATTCGGTGAATTAGATATCGTAAAAATACTATTGAAAAAAGGTGCCAACGTTAACGGCGCAACAACGGATGGTGAAACACCGCTTATGATCGCTGCTATATTCGGTAAATTAGATATCGTAAAGATACTATTGAAAAAAGGTGCCAACGTTAACAGCGCAACAACACATGGTCAAACACCGCTTACGTTCGCTTCTATGTACGGGAGATTAGACATCGTAAAGATACTATTGGAAAAAGGCGCCAACGTTAACGGCGCAGCAATGGATGGTAAAACACCGCTTATGTTCGCTGCTAAATTCCGTGAATTAGATATCGTAAAGATACTATTGAAAAAAGGTGCCAACGTTAACAGCGCAACAACAGATGGTAAAACACCGCTTATGTTCGCTGCTGAATTCGGTAAATTAGATATCGTAAAGATACTATTGGAAAAAGGTGCCAACGCTAACGGCGCAACAACAGATGGTGAAACACCACTTCTGATCGCTTGTCAGCGCGGTAAATTAGATATCGTAAAGATACTATTGGAAAAAGGCGCCAACGTTAACGACGCAACAACACATGGTCAAACACCACTTCTGATCGCTTGTCAGCGCGGTAAATTAGATATCGTAAAGATATTATTGGAAGAAGATGCTAACGTTAACGGCGCAACAACAGATGATGGAACACCGCTTATGTTTGCTTCTCGATTGGGTGAATTAGATATCGTAAGGATACTATTGGAAAGAGGTGCCAACGTTAACGGCGCAACAACAGATGGCAAAACACCGCTTATGTTCGCATATGAACGAGGTGACACAGACGTTATCAATGTGCTGCTAAGATTTGGTGCTACGCCTGCGCATCTAGGTCGTCTAGAGAAAGCGTGTCTCCCGTTGTGGCCACGACGAATACTTAGACTTTAAAATAAATAAGACGTAATTGAACATAGGCTCGCATAGTAGTTAAACTTTAGAAAGTTTTAGAATCGACCGTCGGGAAGTATGCTATTCGTTTATAAACTCACGTGCCAACTAATTTTTACGAATGGAAGAGGGAAACAGTGTGGAAGCTGCACCATTTCATAATTGATAGTATATCTGTCACTCACATTTATCCCAAGCGTTGATCATCCACGGATACACGAAAGAAATTAACGTAAACTCTCTACTAAGAACTGAATTGATTTTAGAACACGCCAGCACAAAATTAACATCGCACAAGTCGTATTAACTTACCAAAGTACCGTTTCTATCGAAGATATAATTGACCGCTGCTCATAAGCAATGCAGTGTTTGGACTTATCTACCGTATGAAAGGCATGAACGTATACCAAGTCAGCTCCTCAATTATCGAATTTCCAGAATTATCTAAATACTGCGGCAGTTAAACCAACTAATTCAACTTTGAGTAACGCCGGAATTAAGGGTGCATATTTTGAGAATTATCTCGACCCGACCCGGCATGTCCTGTCTCGCTTGTGAGCTCGGCTTATGATCCATTCCATCCAGGTCCACCCATCATCTTGTCAGCCCCTGGCATATCATATTCATCGGTTGTCCTTCAAAGATTTGGCCTTTGAGGAAATCGCTTTAATATAAGAAAAATGTTTTGTTTTTTGTAGCAACTAGTACTGGTGAACATATTAATTCAACAATAAAGTTGAATAGACAATTTATATACCTAATGTTTATGCATTTGAATAGCATTTTTTTATAAACGTTTCTTACTACGAATTTCTATGTGTCATGTTTTCCAAAAACTGACGCTTCTTACAAAACTTCAATAAGATACGAAACCATTTACGTATTCTCTAGTGTTTTTCAATCTAGCCTCATCCTGTAATTCCGCGCTGTCACTGCCGCCAGATGCTTTCCTTTTTCTAAATTTACCACTGCTGCGGTAATGGCTGCCATTCGACAGCTTCGTGGCGATTTTACGTCAGCTCCTGATGGACTGCCTAACTTTCTAATAAGCGACTGTACGCCTGCATTACGTGAGCCTCTCGCCTTATCACTTTCGACCTCAATTTTTCCTGATTTTTGGAAACTGGCTACTACTACTCCAGTCTTAAAAAAAGGCGACCATTCTAACATCGATAATTACCGTCCCATTAGTATATTATCCTCCTGCGCTAAAGTTTACGAACATTTACTCCCTACTATACATATAACTACCTAAGTCTTACATACCAGAAAATCAGCATGGCTTTATCTCTGGTCGTTCTACTTTAACCAATCTGATTTCTCTCACACAGTTCCTGATGACTGATGGCCTTGAACAGCGACAGCAGGCCGATGTCATCTGTACGGATTTTGAAAAGCTTTCGACAGCCTTGATCATGGCTTGCTTGTGGCCAAGCCTTCTGTTTTGGGGTTCGCTTCTGTTATTACCAACCTAATTGCCTCCTACCTCGATAACAGAACGTGTTTTTGTCTTATAATGGTCACAATTCCAAGCGCTTCCTCGCCTCTTCAGGGGTGCCTCAGGGTTCTAAACTAGGTCCCCTGCTTTTCTGTGTCTATATTAATAACATATTGTCCCTAGTTAATGTTAAAGTTCTGGCACATGCTGATGACTTAATCTTTTTTCTAATATCTCATCTCCTGAAGACTCGGTCGCTCTTCCATCTAACTTGGATGTTATAAACGATTGGTGTAGATCCAATAAACTATGCGTAAACATTGAAAGATGTACAGTCGTCTCTTATTTTAGAAAGAATAATCCCATTATTTTTGAATACTCGGTTGATCAGATTAATATAGCCCGCCAAACCTGTATTGAAGATTTGGGGATTATTTTTGACTCCCAATTACGATTTTCTAATCATATTAATTTGATTTACAAATCCGCCTGTCTCTCACTTGGTCTTTTAATTCGTTCTTGTAGACAATTCACAAACCTTTCTCTACTGTAAAGGCTATATTATTCGTTTGTTCGTACTAACAAGGGAACTTAACAGATCGAAAGAGTACCTTAAAATAAGAGACACGTATTTTTTTTTATCGGCGTATCCGCACGATTTTGGGGTACAGCCCCCTCCAAAGTTTGGACGATTTTTCAATTTTTGCAAATATTTCCTAAATTATAACAGATATTAAATTTTCTTCTTAACATAATTTGCAGCATATCGCATGGCCCTAAGGGTGGCGTCGTCCGTATTCGCAAAAAGTTAATAACGTGGGACGGGGTACCCCCGTACCCCCCATTTTTTTTTATATTTTTTCTTTTTCTTATTCATCAAAAGAAGGCCGATTTCACATAGAATACGATGATGTATAACAAGTTTAGAAAATTAATAATTGTAAAAATAGAAAAATAATAATAAAGCTTCAACATTAATAAACTTGTCTATTGATATAAATCAAATGAACTATAACAGAAATAAGTTTTTATCCTTAACATAATTTCCAGCATAATACATGGTCTCAAGGTCGATATCTTCATAAAAAGCTTATAACGGAGGACGGGGTACCCCATACCCCCGCATTTTTTTAATAATAAGTTTATTCATTATTCATCGAAAAAGGATCGCTTTTACATAGAAAACAATGGTAATAAATTTGGAGGATTAATAATAAGAATATTTGTAATAACAATAATATAGTACATTAGCAACAATTATTTGTTATCGTTACTCCGCTGCTCTCCTTACTTAAATATTTCTTAATTTAGAATTGTATCTACTCGACAAGCTATGGTCAAACCTTTGTATGTCTACTAACTTATACTATATACTATGTATATGGTTTTAGACTGTGGAAAAATGTTGTTAGAACTTTTTCGGATATAGTGATTCTTAGAACTACGACATAGATTTACATCAGAGAACCCATCATCCCTAACCCCTAATCAGTTTTCTTCCCCAAGATTTTTCGACGTATTCAAGTACTCGTGGTATAAGAGTGGATACGTTGAGGGAAGACCTGGGCCCTTTAAAAATCCTGTAGAGTTTTGTTTCAACAAAGATGCGCAGTCTACACCCTTGTGTAGTATTTGCAATAAACCAGCTATTGTGCGGTGTTCATGGTGCAAACAAAATCTGTATTTTAAACACTTTTTACACAGACTATCACTACTGTTTAACTACATAGCTAATTACTGTATGTTATTAACCTTGTTCGCTATTTGCATAACATATATACCATAATCGCATTACAGTATGTCATGTATTTAAACATTTATAAGCATTATAATGTTTTTCTAATTCTGTTCTATTGTTTCCGAAATGTTATAATCGTTACAAACACATTAGTTATATTTATGCTCCATTGAATACTTACATTGTACACCTACATTGCACGAAAAACTTGAAATAAATTAAAAAATATATATGTATGTATTATTTAATCGTTCGTCCTGTGTAGCAAATTTGTTCATATATACGCTAAAGGATTATGGTATTCTAAAAATGAATAACATTTTATTAAGGAAATATATAAAACGCAGTCACTAACTGCAATTGATAAAACAATTTATGTTGCTACCACCGATAAAAGTTTCGTATAGTATATAATATAAGTTAGTAGGCATAGAAAGGTTTGACCATAGCTTGTCGAGTAGATACAATTCTAAATTAAGAAATATTTAAGTAAGGAGAGCAGCGGAGTAACGATAACAAATAATTGTTGTTAATGTACTATATTATTATTATTACAATTATTCTTATTATTAATCCTCCATTGTTTTCTATGTAAAAGCGATCTTTTTTTGATGAATAATGAATAAACTTATTATTAAAAAAATGCGGGGGTATCGGGTACCCCGTCCCCCGTTATTAGCTTTTTATGAAGATATCTACCTTGAGACCATGTATTATGCTGAAAATTATGTTAAGGATAAAAACTTATTTCTGTAATAGTTCATTTGATTTATATTAATAGACAAGGTTATTAATTTTGAAGCTTTATTATTATTTTTCTATTTTTACAATTATTAATTTTCTAAACTTGTTATACATCATCGTATTCTATGTAAAATTGGCCTTCTTTTGATGAATAAGAAAAAAGAAAATATAAAAAAAATGGGGGTACGGAGTACCCCGTCCCCCGTTATTAACTTTTTGCGAATACGGACGACGCCACCCTTAGGGCCATGCAATATGCTGCAAATTATGTAAGAAGAAAATTTAATATCTGTTATAATTTAGGAAATATTTGCAAAAATTTGAAAATCGTCCAAACTTTGGAGGGGGCTGTACCTCAAATCGTGCGGATACGCCGATAAAAAAAATACGTGTTTCTTATTTTAAGGTACTCTTTCGACCTGTTAAGTTTCATCGAAATCGGAGGGGGACACCCGCCGGTGTTCCCTTGTAAGTTGAAGTATGTCTCTTTAGTGCGGTATCCGCCTTATATTTACCTATTGGAACGTCATAAAGCCATTCTTGAAATACTTGGATTTTAGATCTACTGGCACATATCTCCTTTGTGCTTATATCTTATAGCTACATATCTTGCTCAATAAATTTAACTTTCAACCTTTATCTGCTAGGAGGGATTACATGGGCCCAAAATTTTTGGTTAGATTATTTAATGGTTGAATTGATTGCCCGAACTTTCTGTCTTGTATATCTTCTCTCTAGTTGTAGTCGTTCGAATGATACGTTTTTGATTCGTCTCGCTCGAAGCTAAAATTTACTTAAAGCGCCACTTACGCACATGATTCGTCATGTCATTCTTTTGTATCTTGATCCCTTTCATGTTTCCTGAGTCCCCTTTCTTTGTATTCTTAATAATCTTTTAATTTTAATTATTTTTAGATTGTATTTTTTATATTTCTTGGATTTATTTTATGTATTGTAATGATATTAACACGTTAGCCGCCGTGTGAAGCACGTGTACTTCGCAGCACTCATGCCGCATACAAGTGCATCGCATGTAGCATTTCAATGTCAATGCTATGGGAAATAAAAGTAGCCGGCCTAAGTGAACAAATAAATGTATTTGGCTTGGCTTCAGCTGTAATACTTGCTGAACAATAATGTATATAACTATACCTTCGATTTTATTGTTATTGCCTTTATAATGTTTGCTGTGTCATTTTGTATTTTGCTCAAATGGCAAATAAACGCAGAAAATTCAGAATCATAAATTTAATTTCTCGTTCAAAAATAAGCAAAAAGAGAAAGTAGATTCTATAAAACAAATATGATTTTTACTTTTTCAACAAAAAACTGAAGAATATTTTATAACAAGGAAATTAGATTTTTATAATGTGCAATTATGGGCCGAAGTAAAGCAAGCAATACAATAAAATGTATTACACTGAATACACTTATAACGTGACATCTTCCATACTCTCTCTCCAGACATATTTTTTGTAGCAAACTACGCATCTACGGCGAATCTTGGTTCTGTTGCAGATGTCTTTTCCTTTGGAGTTATTTGAAGTAAATCTTTAGCAATTTCTTCTCTAAATTAAGTAATACTGACATTTTCACCAGTTACTCGTTTGTACAATATAAATGCATTCACAATTGCTGAACCCAACATGATTTCTATAGCTAATTTGCGATACCATTTGATACTGCGTCTTAGACAAAAAGATTAGGCTTTTATTTGATCTGAAAGACCAATAAAACTTTTATTTTGATTATAGTCTTTGATAACTTCCGGCTTTTGTTTTTCAATTTCATTTTTGGATTTTACAGTAACTATGTTTGTATGCTTTGTAGTTAGCATCAATACTTCACGTTTGTCGCACCACTTCAAGATTATCACCTCAGAGTTGCTCTCCTTAGCAATAACTTCACCTTTTTTTTAATTTTTGTTCTATCACATCTTTTGGGTTTCCCTTACGATTGTTTCTCAATGTATCCACAAGGTGAGTGTGCCTGTTCAACAGTTTGTGGGCAAGTTCGATACTAGTGTAGTAATTATCCACAAATATTGTTCGCCCTCTGTCCAAAAAAAATTGCAAAGACCCATAACAATGGATGTTGGCACGCTAGCAGTCAAGTTATTTTTTTCTGTTCCACAATAAATTTTAAAATTATTTGTATAACCTTCTTCATTGCATATTTTGAAAAGTTTTATTCCAAATTTGTGTGGTTTATTTTTTACGTACTGTAGAAAAGCCAGTCGTCCTCGAAACGGCACCAAAGTTTCATCCACACAAACATTATAAGAAGGTGTTACAGACTCTTGAAATTTGTGACTGATATAATCTACATGATGTTTGATTTTGTAAAGTCTGTTGGAAATATCTGCATTTTCATTGTTAGAGAAATGCCAGTTGCTCAAAACAATTTCAAATCGATTACGGGACATAACAGATTTTACTTACAAGGGAACACCGGCGGGTGTCCCCCTCCGATTTCGATGAAACTTAACAGATCGAAAGAGTACCTTAAAATAAGAGACACGTATTTTTTTTTATAGGCGTATCCGCGCGATTTTGGGGTACAGCCCCCTCCAAAGTTTGGACGATTTTTCAATTTTTGTAAATATTTCCTAAATTATAACAGATATTAAATCTTCTTCTTAACATAATTTGCAGCATATTGCATGGCCCTAAGGGTGGCGTCGTCCGTATTCGCAAAAGGTTAATAACGGGGGACGAGGTACCCCGTACCCCCCATTTTTTTACATTTTTTCTTTTTCTTATTCATCAAAAGAAGGCCGATTTTACATAGAATACGATGATATATAACAAGTTTAGAAAACTAATAATATAAAATAGAAAATAATAATAAAGCTTCAAATTAATAATTGTCTATTGAAATAAATCAAATGAACTATAACAGAAATAAGTTTTCATCCTTGACATAATTTCCAGCATAATACATGGTCTCAAGGTAGATATCTTCATAAAAAGCTAATGACGGGGGACGGAGTACCCCATACGCCCGCATTTTTAATAATAGTTTATTCATTATTCATCAAAAAAAAGATCGCTTTTATAAGAAAACAATGGTAATAATTTGGAGATTAATAATAAAAAATAATTGTAAATAATAATAATATAGTACATTAACTTACTAAATTTAAATAATTAAATATTTCTTAATTTAGAATTGTATCTACTCGACAAGCTATGTTAAACCTTTCTATGCCTACTAACTTATACTATATACTATACGACTTTTATCGGTGGTAGCATATAAATCGTTTTATCAATTGCAGTTAGTGACTGCTTTTTATATATTTCGTAATAAAATGTTATTCATCTTTAGAATACCATAATCCTTTAGTGCGTATATATCAACAAATTTGCTACCAGGACGAAGGATTAAATAATACTACATATATATTTTTTTATTTATTTCAAGTTTTTCGTGCAATGTAGGTTACGTTGTAAGTATTCAATGGAGCATAGATATAACTAATGTGTTTTAACGATTATAACATTTCGGAAACAAAGAACAGATTATGAAAAAACTTATAATGCTTATAAATGTTTAAACACATGACATACTGTAATGCGATTATTGGTATATATGTATTGCAATAGCGAACAGATTATAATACATTACAGTAATTAAGCTATGTAAGTATTACAGTAGTGATGTCTGTGTAAAAGTTTTAAAACACAGATTTTGTTTGCACCATGAACACCGCCCCAATAGTTTTTTATTGCAAATACTGCACAAGTGTGTAGACTGCGCATCTTTTGTTAAAACAAAACTCTACAGGATTTTTAAGGGCCTAAGTCTTTCCTCAACGTATCACTCTTATACACGAGTATCTTGAATATGTCGAAAATCTTGGGGAAGAAACTGATTTTGGTTAGGTATTGCAACTTAATTATTATTATTTTCTCTAGAGGTTGTACCATCGCTGTTCGTTTTTTTTTTGGTAATTTTAAAATGTTCAAGTTTTGTTTTGCACTAATTGCTGAGTTCGGCAACACAATGCCACTCCAAAAATCATCAAAAGGACACTCTTTGGCCCGGTATTGAGAGAAAACATCGTTGGCCAGGTTTTGAAATGATTTGAAGTGAGTTACTAGATACCGCAGATGCAATACAATAGTACACATTTACAGGTCGAAACAATAATTGCGGACTCTTTTATTTACTATTATTAATCTTTCTAAATTTATTATACATTACCTTGTTTCTCTATGTAAAAGCGATCTTTTTTTGATGAATAATGAATAAACTTATTAAAAAAATACGGGTGTATGGGTGACCCGTCCCCCTTATTAGCTTTTTATGAAAATATCTACCTTGAGACCATGTATTATTGCTGGAGATTATTTAGGATAAAACTTATTTTGTTATAGTTCATTGATTTATATCAATAGACAAGTTATTATTTGAAGCTTTATTATTATTTTTCTCTTTTTACAATTATTAATTTCTAATTGTTATACATCATGTATTCTATGTTAAATCGGCCTTCTTTTTATGAATAAGAAAAAGAAAAAATGTAAAAACATGCGGGTACGGGGTACCCTCCCCCGTTATTAACTTTTTGCGAATACGGACGACGCCCCCTTAGGGCCATGCAATATGCTGCAAATTATTTAAGAAGAAGATTTAATATCTTTATAATTTAGGAAATATTTACAAAAAATTGAAAAATCGTCCAAACTTTGGAGGGGCTGTACCCAAAATCGCGCGGATACGCCGATAAAAAAAATGCTATCTCTTATTTTAAGGTACTCTTTCGATCTGTTAAGTTTCATCGAAATCGAAGGGGGACACCCGCCGGTGTTCCCTTGTTAGTTAGAATAAAGGTCGTTATTAGACCAACTTTGGCATACGAACTAATCCAATCCAGATCTGCAAACCTAAAATTTCATTTCTTGACTATTGGTGTCTTTCCAATTTCGAATTCGTGCTCCAGATAAATTTGATTTCGCGGCCTTTTGACTAGCGTATTTGTTGGTCTCTTGTACCATTAGATTTAGAAGGCCTTCGTCCACAAATAACAAAAAGAAATCCATAAGTTGTTTGTTTTTCATATCTTGAATGTTTTGACTTATTTTCAATGCATTCGTAAAAAATAAGAAACTTTCTCAAATGGTCGCCCGTAACATCATTCCACTGCAGATTTTTTGATGTAGCATCTATTTCGTCTTAAGAGGAATCACTATCCCACTGAAAACTTCTGATCACTTCTTCAGTTGTTTCTTCAATATTAGTGGTAGCACGAGCCCCAGAATGCAACTGTTCGTCTCTTATTTCGCTTCCTTGAACAATACTGCCAGTAGGTATTTGACGTGATGTGCTAGGTTCAACACGAGTAACTGATGATATTCTTTTAACGCCCTTTCTTTTCTTTTTTATCACAGGAGAGTCAATAGAATCAGAAGATTCAGAAGAAACATTGCTTGTTATTTTCTTCCTCTGACATAATTTCGTTCCAGCACTTTGGAATAAGCGGGCTTGTTCTTTTTCATAATCCCCCGTGTTATTTCCTTTTTTACTCATACGAACTTTACCATATGAAGTATGAACATCAACTGATCGGGAACATTAGCGTTTACTGTCTACTTGTTTAGTAAATTTGCAAGTCTGTGCCTGCAGATGTGAGGCAAGTGTGCATCGCGTGACCTCTGCATTTAACTATTGGTCAATAAGCCGCGCGATGCACACTTGCCTCGCACTTTAAAATGTTATTTAGAAAAAAAAAAAGCTGCAGCATGTGATAATATCAAAGCATACTTATGACATTCATAACCTGTTTAAAAGAAAAAAAATGCGTGGCTCGCAAAAATTCTTACCATTACGGCGGTCAACGTGTTAATATTTTAGTCATTTAAATTATTAAATTTAACTGTAATGCCACAGGATTGTTTGACAGTCGCAGATTCGGTCACTGTGACTCATCACACTTATGACTATATTGTAAATTTTATTTAGTATTATGGTGTAACGCATTTTGTGAATTAAGAAAATTCGTTGGAAATTTAAAATTAGATTTTCGTATTAATTAATACCTTTTTAATTTTAAAGGAATTTTAGTTGTTACTCACCAGTTATTAAACAAATTTAAAATTGATCTTCCGTTCCTTGAGAAAAAAAGACACACGGGAACATTGGATAACGTCGATGAACAAATGAGTTCAGTTTTCGTAGATTGCTCTTAGAAAACAGATGATTGCTGGGGTTTAAGTTCACATTTTTTTACCTAAAATAACAATTCCGTGAATAGTTTTGCATCAAAGTAATCGCAAAACAGTTTTTTTTTTATAAGAAGAGCTTACTATAGCAGCAGATTTATAATATCGATGTTATATTTAAATAATTTCATAGTTTAAACTAAATTTCAAAATTCCAAAATGGCGATCTGACTAATCTCAGAACATTTTTTGATTATCCCGTTTCTGGAAATTCTCATTTGTTTCGGTTACTTGAATTCAATAACTTACCTAGTTCCTCTGAAGTTTAAGAAAATTATAAAAAACGGATCCCTGAACTTTTTCCACTGATTTAGTGGTTAGATATGTTTATTTACGTTAACAAACTTCATTGCTAGTCTAATTAGAAGCAATATTAATTTACACATTTAAATATTCGGTAGGACTTACCGCTGCTATAGTAGTATTGATTAATCATTATTTTCATTGCGTTTTATTTATAAATATCGAATAACTGCCAACTAGTTTTCTTGAAATAGTAAATAAGATGTTTAGAATTTAGAATAGTTTAAGTCCAGATCATAACCAGTTAAATACAGAAAATTGTACAGGAAACTGGAACATAAATGTATTTTTTAGTGTATTATAAAAATTGTAAAATCAAACATTTACTGTATGTTTTATATTGTGCTTAATAAATAAAAGTATGGTAGTATCAAGAAAAAAAGTTTGTTTTCATTTATTTTCGAATGACTGTGGCGTCTGCAACCCAACTTACGACCCTGTTAAGCAAGTGTCTAACTCCATTATAGTATGCACAGTGGGTCGCTCTTTTAATGTCATGCCCTATGGAGCAGATATCAAAACTTTTTTCCTTCTGGGAGTGGCTTATACGTTGTTGCTTCAATTGATGTCGAGAATCTAAATATTTCCGTCCCTAAAATAACAACCCTAAACACGATTAAATTTATGACATTTTTTTGATTAATACTTTCTTGCATTACACACTGTGCTCAATTTTACACCCCTAATGCAATAAAGACTACAACCCATACACACTTGACAATAGGTACTAGTATTCTTTAAAGCGGGATGTTAAGGCTGGGCAAGATTGTTTCAGATCCCTGCAAATCGGCAATAACTATAACTTCACAGGTTTTGCATCTTTTAAGGAAGAATTAATGTAAAATTATAAAGTAGTAAGTTAATATTTTCTAGTTATTGAGTCTCAAGTTAAACTGTTGAAAAAGTAAATAAGAATAAAACTTAATTTTAAACTAATATAAAAAATACGAATAGGAGTTTGAGCCCGCAGATGATGTTACATACATTATATGTACAAAAAAGAAAATGAAATCGTACAGTGGTTATGCCAAAACCTATTCAAAATGAAAGATTGACCTTGGTCTTTTTTTTTACAACTACATGTACAAAGAAGTATTTGGAACACCCTACATAGAAACACCACCTTTGTCCTTTTGCCGTAAGATGGAGCCATAAACGTATACAGAATATTGAAATATGAAATATCCATCTAATAAATGATGCAATATTATTACATTTTAAGAAAATTCTATATTTTCGTTTAAATTTTATTTAATATACGTATTACGTACAAAAACACTGCAATAGTACTATACACCACAGTGTTCCCAGGGCAACGAGTGAGCTACGTAGATATGTGGGTATGTTGAACAGACGAAGACAACGACCGCACTATACCCATTTGCCTACGATGTCCTTAGTACAACAAAGGAAAAAAACTATCCGCCGTGGAAAATTGCGTATACAATTTTTGTGGGATTGTAAATGGTTGGCCTTAGAGAATAGAGATAGATATGCCAGGATATAAAAAATAGTAATAAGAATTTATATCTTTTCGGCTAACAGCAATAGATACCGCCGTATCTTAAATTTTCTTTGTCATTTTAAAGTAAGATCATAGAAGATTGAAAAAGTGTCCTGCAAATGGTACCTACGTGAACGCTGAAAGTGTTCATGTATATTCAATAAAGCTTCCTCCGAATATTTTTTGATTCTTGATTATTAGAAATTGCATTAATTTGAAACACTCAACTATATAACTTTTTCTTTCAATTTAAATATTTACAACAGAAATACACAAGGAGTATGTCGGCCGTTAGAAACTAATACGTGGTTGAATATATCGGGACTGCCGATAAATTCGGAAAGGAGAAATAAAGAATACACATCAATAATAAAGTACGTTTCATGTAGGTACGTTTTATTAATTATCTATTAGCGGATAATTTTATTCACATGACTCATACTACTGGTTAGGAAATTCAAAATTTTGACATTACACATTTTAGCTGTATTCAATCAGTTACCCAATGTCAAATCCTTTTTTGGCCTGGTCAACTGTAAACACGGTAAGTGACTAGTGCGATAAAGCGTATGGCATTTTTTTCTCAGTTAACAGTTACTTGCAATGTAAAATATAAATAATGCCCTTTCATTTATTAAAAAAAAAACACATTCATCATATATTCACAGATATATTTATTATTAATGAAAAATCACTTTGACATAGACTTAAGAAGAATAAGTTCAGTTTTTAAAGTGTAATGGTACTAATCTCCATCTGCTGACTGTTAGATTGGGGTCTTTTTTTAAAATAAGATTTTTGATAACTATACCCGATTCTTTAATAATTGAGAATGTAAAAAAATACTTTTACCAAATATATAAGAATAAATACCCAGTAAACCAAATTCAAATTTCCCTCAATTATTTATTATTATTTTGTATTACATTAGTAGTGATTTGAATACCTTTAAGTTGAAGTTACTAAAAATAATTGCGGGAAATTTGAATTTGGTTTACTGGGTTGGCATCTTTTTAACATCGAATGTTAAAACCTTTCACGGTCAAAAATTAAACATGTTTTTTTTCTCATTATCCCCGATAGCTGTTTTTCCTTTGCTGTACGCAGTGGGTGCCTACGCTACCTGCTCTGTACGATGTATCCAACTGCAAATCTACTCGACCATTCGACACACTGGAAATATGTTGGAAATAGTAGATATACTACACATTTCAAATCGGTTCAAATATACTACGCGCCCCTTACTCCACCATTGCCGTCCTATCCTATCCCCTCTTATTTCGTCAAATACTTCTCTATAACCACCCCATTTGTTAGTATAAATATTTTTTTGTTAGGAACATTAGAAATGGTACCTAGAGAGACATCTATTTTTTTAAAAGAATTATGAATTTTACCATTATTGACAGTGATGATTTTTTTTATAATCTTGCCCACCCTTAAAGAAGGCGTTTGATGGTTTTAATGTTTGGTCCGTTATCCAGGACTACTTGAAGACCCGTCCCCATCGTTATCGCCGATCGCTTGTAGAGCCGCTTACTTGTATACGTATCCGATGCCTATTAAATTGATACTTCTTTTCTTTAGAGTTGTTATTGTTATATTGACTAATTATTTATAATACTATACTACTTATTTTGCTTCCCGTAGCATTCCTAACTTATATGTTATCCTATTACCATAGGGTATATAAAAAATATAAAATGGGCAGGTGTAATAAAAAACAATAAATTTTTACCTAGAATGAATAATTTTAAATGGAAAACATGGTTTTTCAACAACACTTTAAATTAAATATCAAATTGACGAAATGTCGTGAATAAATAAACATATTTTGAGAAAAACGTATTTTTCGTATACCATGACCGAAAATTTCCAATTGAGAGTGAAATAATCAAAATTTTAAGATTGACGATGAAGTAAATAACATTTGGATATGTATTAGAAACGTTTGACCTTCATGAAGTCATTATTTAAGCCATGTTTTGGATCATTTAATAATTTTGGTGACTAATACTACGAATAATTCATCAGAATGCTGATAATATCCTGTACAATGAAAACTGTATGGCATCACATAAATTTATTTATTTTATTATTTTCATTGAATGCATACAGATTTTAGTTATATATAACATCCTTACCATCGTGAAAAGGGAATTCCTATTGGTTTCTAAAATTCTAAAAAGGGATTCGGTGAACATCTAATAATATTAAAGCACTTTATAATTTAAGCGATTCCAAAGTAGTGCGCAATATTTTTCAAGACATGCCATCATATACTTCAAAATTTTTAATTTCTCAAATACGTTGTGCAAAAACAAAGCCTAAAGGTAGAATGTGGACTACATATGAAAAGGTTATAGCACTAGCACTATATGAAAGAAGCTCTAAATGTTATAGTTTATTGAGAAAGTTTCTAGCACGAGAAAAATATTGTTTGCGCTTCTACAAAGGATCCCATTCGAAGTAGGAATAAATGAGCATCTCTTCAAACATATTAAAGAATCTGTCACGACTGAGGAAGATAAATGTTGTGTTCTACTATTCGACGAAGTGGACATAAAACGACACATTGAGTATAACACATCATCTGACCGGATAGTTGGATTTGAAGAGTTTGGGCTTATTTTTCCATCCAATAAATGGGCGAATCGTGCACTAGTGTTTATGCTCCAATGATTGGCTCAGAAGTGGAAGCAACCAGTAGCGTACTGCTTTTCAAACAATGGATGTCCAGCTGAAACTTTAAAAACACTTATTAAAGAAGTTGTTTGTGCTGCCCAAAGTCTAGCAGGATTAACCGTATTTTCTACAATATGTGACATAGCCCACTTTTCTTTCAAAAGTGATTTTATTTGAAGATATACTAAATGTAGAGCCCGGAGAAAACAACATAAATGAGAAAGGTACGTAAAATGAGTGCGCTTAATAAACAACAATTATATGTTACTTTAGTAATTCCACTTTTTGCAATATAAATTCATCATCGAAAAATAAATGCGTTTAATATCAAATTTCAAAATTGCCGCGTTTTCGAGACGTGTCCATTTAAGTAATTCTATGATTAAAAGACGGGTAATTCAGATTGTCCAACAATTGCCGGTGAAAATTACTGTGCATTAGCTATGCCCAGTGTATAATACATATTAACGATTGACATTCGTGGTGTGTTCGTGGTACCACCTCATGGAAATTCTTTTACCAGTGATCGCAAACTGTTTATGCGGTTATACAAAATTTCTAACCCCAAATTGCCGAACAGATTAAAATGAAATTTCTTATAAACATACTAAAATTTGGATTAGAATTAAAATAACACGTTTATTTTTAGGTTGAAATGGGCGAGGAATACCTTCGGACGGACCAAGTCAACGGGCATCAGAGCGGACAAGTCAGATCAGGCATCGGATGTGGGGGCTTCGTACTTCTCAGAACATATCTCAGGAAAATCGTCGTTGAAGAAAATGACCCAATAGTTAGTTGGGGGGTCCACCCTTTTTGAGGGTTGGTTTTTTCGAGTTTAATGTGTCAACCTGATTTTTTATTATATAGTAATGTATGTATTTGGGTTCATTATATATATCTTTAAGTTCTTTTTGTGTGGTAGAATATACAAATAAAAAAATAAAGATGAAAAGAGAAAATCATCGATCGGTTTCAGGATTATTTATATGTTGTAAATTTCAGCCCTGGTAATTATTAAAGCACCGAGCTATAAAAAATAATTTTGTAAGAATAAACAATAATAAGTAATATATTATTATATAATATATTATCTGTTGTTACATTTGTTATTAACATATATGTATTTATAATCAATATAAAATAATATACACGAAGTTAAGTATAGAAGCACGTGTGAAATCGGCAGAAAAAGCTTTACAAAATGGAGTGACAGAGCCATATAACTTCATAAAGTTGTCAATTATATCAATATGTCAATAACTTTGGACTTGCTACCTTTCGTTGCTGGAATAAATTGTTGACATTACATTTGTATGTAATCTCTAATGAAAACTTTCTGTTTGTAATATTTTTCATTGTCTATATTGTAGGCATAACAAATATAAACTATTCACTACTTATGTCTTTCAATATTAACCTGTTTACTCTTACCTGGAAATTAACTGGCAAAAGCCCCAATCAAAAAATGTCCAGTATATCGTGTATGCATTGCTGTTAATATAAAGCTTTCTAATCGGACAATGCATATTTTTTCTTAGAAGCCAGACTTAATAAAATTCATATTATTTTGTAAAAATATTGAAGAACGACGTTTCCATATGATAGGTAAATTCTTTTAGTTAATTATATAATTAAATTACAGCAATAGAAAATTTAACAGATCGGTATTTTTCAATAGATTAAGTGCTATCAACTAGGTATATCACTAAATTTCAAATCAAAAATGGCACTATAAATAAAGTTGCTTATTTTATGCAATTTTATAATTTTGAACATATAGGAAAATTTTGCGATCAGGTAAATAAATTCACTTCTACGTTTTTATAATGTTTACTTACAGTTGCCCGTTATTATTATAGGTTATAGTATCAATAATAACGAAATGTCAAGTTATTAAAACATTTCTACAAAACAAATTGGTTATATGCACATTGCATGTTTATAATTCACAGCTAATATTCTTACACCGACTTTTTCTCTCGCATCCAGTAAATTTCAACCCATTCAATAATAAATATATGATATAACTCTGACATAACCTCCGCTATAAAGCATAGAGATCAAATTTTTAAATTTTCCTACATTTTTCCGGTAGACGCATAGGATGCGCGTGGACGCTGACTCCGTAGCATCAATGTGATCAAGGTCATTAAAATAGGACGAAGAATTTCATTCATAAAAACGGGTTCTGTCATTGCTGATATATTTCTATACTGTGGAATAGTAGTGCCTGCATTTGGGTTTACTATATACATTTTTCCTAATAAATTCTTTACAAGTGATGTCATATGAACTGGGAAGTATGCTCTTGATTTGCAACCTTCACTGATTCTTCTAGGAAGAATGAATAGCTCCAAATAAGTATTTCCATCATCTTCAACGTTTATTTATTTGTTTAAGTTTTTTCTTCCAGATATTTTTATTAACAAACCATGGCGATTAATACGTGTGAGAACACGAAGAACAACAATGTGAGAACATATTTTAATTTACTTTACTTACTTTAATTTACTAGCAGTGCTGTAGAACACAGCTGTTTATTCTACATAAAGAAATTACATTAAACAACAGTCTCCAAACTCTCACAATCAAATAATTGTCATATTAAGACAAATTATGCACTTGTCTCAGGGCATTGATTAATATATAATAAATGTATATATCTATTTGGCAGTAAGAACAAAAGTAAAATACGAATAGCGGTTCTACTCAACATTAAGAAAATTATAACAGCTATAAATACATAGCTAGTTGCAATAACAAATATGGATAGAATTATGTTGTTACTAGAACAATAAATATCTAACAGAAATTTGATTGATTTATATTAATATGTTATATCATATAAAAATATATATATTGTACCAAAACGCATACATTTACAGGTAACAAAAAATCAGATCGAATTCTTAAATCCAACTTGGAAAAACATCCCTCAAACGGAGAAAATACTCACAACTTCGAACAGCGTATACGGAATTAAATATTATTTTATTGTTACAATATTCTTTTTTATATGTCGATGCTTTTATAGACACTAGGGCTGAAATGCACATATAAATAATCCTGAATCCGATCGATGAATAATTATTTTAACCTTAAAATATTCAATAACCCAATGCTGCTGCTAAGATCAAAGAGGTTTTATTTTTTTTTTGTATTAATTCATTGAAAGAACTTGACGAAATATATAATAAACCCAAATATAATTATACACTCCTGTATAATAAAAAGTCCAATTAGCACTTTAAACCCAGCTCAAAAAAAATCACCCCTCAAAAAGGGAAAATAATAATAACTTTGAACTGCGTGTACGGAATTAAATATTATTTTATTGTTACAATATGCTTATATTATATTTCGATGCTTTTATATCGACTAGGGCTAAAACATTTATACAAATAATCCTGAAATTAATCAATGAATAATTATTTTAACTCTAAAATAACCAATAACAAATTGCTCCTACTAAAATCATTCAAAGAGATTTTATTTTTTATTTCCATGTTCTACCACACAGAAAAACTGAATAAAATATATAGTAAATCTAAATGTATACATTCTAATATAACAAAGCACAAGTGGCACTTAAACAACTCAAAAAACACCCTAAGAGGGGAATAATAATAACTTTGAACTGATTGTGAGTGAATGGAATTACTTCTTGATTTTTTTTTATAGAATGCCCATAAACTTTTTGCTAAACTGCAAACTTTTTTGTCATGCATTTAATTGATACCAGAAGTCCAGTGCAAAGCAGAACAATTTGAAAAGTATCTCGATCGAAATTTTTCCACGATCTCATTATGTTTTAATCAGCAATTCATAACGCTATTATATTTACTCCAAATTCCATTACTGTCTATCCCACTAAAGTAGAAGGTAACTGATATATTAATAAAGAAGTTCACGATCAAAAGGTCAAGGCAGAAACCGCGAGATGACGTTAGAATGCATCTATATTATGATATTATATAATATTCACTGTAAGAACAGCGCATACAATATGACCTAAATCTACATCCACTAAGTAGTAGCATAACGAAAATTTTCCCACAAGCGAAATTAAAATCGAAGCTTGTTCTTTGTCGAGTTCATCTTTCTACAGGCTGGGCCACCACATTCGCGTCGGTTTATATACGAAAAATGGCAACATATTTTTTTTTTGTTAAGAGTTATACCGGTTCAGAAGGACCACATTTCAAAATTATTTTGAAGTATACAGGGTTGACCCAAAGAAAAGTCACACACCAAAGTTGTGAAAAATTAAATGGAACACTCTGTATATTATTGCATATTTTGATAGTATAGATTAAATAAAGACAAATTGGTGTTAGGTTTCTTATGCCTAACTCAACTCGTTTACGAGATAATTAACTATTCTTTAAAATGTACACCAAAATTTAAGAGGGATGCTTGTCATGTATATTTAAGCTAGATATTTAACTATAAACAGTTATTTTTAACTAAACATTAGACTGATAATAAAATAAAAGTAAGCAAAAAAATTATTACAGGTGAACAAAAACATACTTTTAATTTTCGGTATCTTTAAAGACAAGTAGCTTTCTTATTTTAAATGGAACACCCTGTATTTATTACCTTATTTAGATTCTAATTTTAACGGTCTTTAAGATTGTATTAATGCTTCCTATACCTATCTCTTATAGTTGCTTAGTAATTTAGAATTCTCTTTTTTAAATATTAATTCCTAGCCATTGTTTTTTTTTTTTTGAAGTAGGCTTGAATAAAACTGCTGTTATTATTCAACATAGATAAACGATATTCATTAGCCTAATTCTTCAACTGGCTTTTCCTATGCACTAATTAAAAGTCATAACTAAGTAAACTTCAGAAATGTACTTTATTAAAACAGATAAACTGATATGTTAAAAACTGTTAATGTTTTAGAAAGTGTTCAAAATGATGGCTGTGGTTTTCAATGCAAAGGCGTACTTTCTCTTGAAATGGGTCTTTAACATCATTCAAAACATTTGCTGTTATAGATCGAAACGCTATTCTTCTTTCGATCTTTCATATTGTCGGGCGTGGTTGGTGGTATGTCATAAACAATATTTTTAATATATCTCCATAAAAAAAAATCTGGGCTCGTTAGATCTGGAGATGTTGCTGGCCAATTCTGTGGACCTCCGCGGCCTATCTACCTATTAGGATACTGCTTATCTAATTCATCCCCCCGCTGTTCAGCTATAAAAATAAAAAAAAAGCAAAATAATTCTTATTAATATCTATAGATCACCGTTGGGAGATATTGAAACATTTTTTGAGATCCTGAATGATATATTGTCTGAAGCTTTCGGGGGGACATATACTTTGATACTAAGTGGTGATTTTAACATTGATCTTAACATAAACAACAGAAATACTAAAAGATTCTTAGATTTATTGAAAATGTTTAATCTAAAGCAAACCATTCTACAAGCAACAAGAATAACATCTACAACAAGTACCATTATTGATAATATGTTTACAAATCACGAAAATAATAATGAAGAAGTAATGGTCTCAGCTTTATCTTTCCACTTAGCACAGAAATTAAGTCTTTCTATATACTCCAACACGTTTAGCTTTAATAAATCAATTACTAGGTGAAGTGGACTGAACTCCAATAATATATACTCAAGATGTAGATTTATGTTACAACTTATTTAGTGATATATTAACAGCTATTATTGACAAAACAGTAAAAAAAGAAATTGTTAGCTCCATCCAAAGATAATGCAAAAACATGGATTACTGATGAAATGAAGAGGATGTCAGCCACCAAGAGGCAGTTGTACGAAGGTGTGCTGAGTGGTAGAATTAGTAATGAGGTTTACAAGCAGTATTGTAAAATACTGAGAACAGAAATACAAGAAACAAAAAGAGCGAAATATCGGCTAGTTAATCAACTAAAAGGAAAAAAACATAAAAAAAGGATTTGATATTAATGATCTTAAAAAAAAAAAATGATGAAAAAAGCGAGGATGTTTTGAAACGAATAAATGAGCATTTTGTAGAGGCTTGTAAGAACATAAGAAACAATAATCAACTGCCACTTAGTCTGGTGACTTTTGTACCCGCCACTTTCTCTTTGTTCTGGCAGATGAATATGAGGTGGAAAGGACTATACATGACCTAAATAACTCCGCAGCTGTGGGATCGGATGAAATACCATCGTCACTTCTCAAGGAGTGCTCTGGAAACCTGAGGGGGGCATTGGCCCACGTTATAAACCTATCTCTCCAGCAGGGCAGATTCCCCGAAGCCATTGTAAAACCGATCCATAAAAAAGGAGATGTATCTGATATAACTAATTACAGACCAATAGCGCTAACATCTGTAATCTCAAAAGTTATAGAAAAAATAATACAAAACAGAATGAAAAAGTTTGTAGACCAACAAAATATTGTAACAAAAAATCAGAACGGTTACATAAAGGGAACAATTTCTAGAGGAAATAATACATGGTTTGAACAATGGTGGGGTAACTGCTGGAATTTTCATGGACCTTTCGCGGGCATTTGATACCGTCGACCATAACATCTTGCTGGCAAAGAAAGAATGGGATTTCGAGGGATTGCTTTGCGTTGGATCGAATCCTTTGTAACTGATAGGAGGCAGTGTATACAGGCTTATGCTAAGTCCGGCATGGAGATGAGAACTCAATGGTGCAGCGTAAAATTTGGAGTTCCCAAGGATCAATTTGGGCCCACTTTGTTCTTAATTACATTCAATGATTTGGCCTGGGTCATCTGGAACTTGATAGTGCTTTTCCGGACGATTCGGAGCTGTGTTAGGACGGTTCTTCAGTGGAGGCGACTCGAGTCATCGAAACATCTTTAACAGACCTTGAATGGATGGTTCAACAAAATAACTTAAACTAAATATCTCTAAAACGCAGCTCATGATATTTAACCGTAACATTGATCTTAAATGTGCCAACATTAACGTGAAGAACTTACCTGTACGCCTCATGGTTTCGAAGTTGAGTGGCTTGTGTTATGCACTGAAAAGTGATATCTACCAATCTGGGTTGTGATGCGGGTCTCCAGTGGTACTATGCTAGTGTGCACTCAAGCTAGGTACGGTGTTGTGTTATGGGGACAAGAGATGGACATGGCTAGTGTTTTTGTGGCGCAGTAAGGCTGAGACTGCGAGCAGTATTGGGATAAATACCAGTAGATCGCTTAGAAGCTATATTTAAGGGACTATACACATACCAACTACGCCATCCTTTTCGCTAAATACGAGTTGGTGCATAGTCATAAACACTAGAGGTACAGCCAATCATATCTCTTGCCACCTAAAACCGAATGAGCAAAATACAAGAAATCTTGTTTATTTCAATGCTTAAAGATATACAACCACTTACCAGTAGAAGTAAAAAACCTGTCACCCAAAAAATTTAAAGATGCACTAAAAAAATATCTACGTAGCAAAATATTTTACGTGAATGACTTTTTCACAGAAAAAATATATTTTAATGAGACATAGATCTGTGTTTTTTTTTGTATTATTGTCTTATTTACATATATGTTAGCTTTCGCTTATATAATGTCTTTTAACATTTATACATTTTTATTATCTTTTTGTACTGTTGACGATCTCTTACGCTGTATAAGCATTATGAGGTGAAATATACATTATTACTATTATTATTATTATACGTGCGCAGGAGCAGCGTCTAATTAACCAAAGGTCTGCGAATATGACATTGCATATTTCCAAAGTATTGCTAAGTTGTATTTTACAAATTGTAGAAACATGGCACCATTCAAGTGACCATAAAAAAAAGTATGACTCCATCACGTGCTTTCCAACTATTCCGCCTAACACATTAACAGACCATCGATGTTGACGATTTAGGGTTCTCAAGAAATTGGGATTCTCGTAATTGTAACAATGAAAATTATGCCTATTAACTAATCCGTTGTGATGAAAAGTTAACTCATCCTAAAATAACACATAATCGAGAAAATGTTCATCATCTCCTACCTTTTCTAGAACCCATAAACAAAATTCACGCCGATCATATCTACTTCCAAAATTCTTGATGCAATTGATGTGTATGGGTAAATTGGTTCTTCTTTATAATTCTTCTGATTGCTCCTCCTGCTTATCCCTGTAGTTACATTTATTTTTCCCTGCTTATGCGAATTTTCAGCAAGAGATCCGATAACTAAAATATTTTCCCTCATTTCCGCCAATTCGCGTTTTTGTCGTTCTGTTTTCTTATAATGCACACTTCTGCACTTCAAATTTTCTAAATATTCATCGGGATGGCGTCTGTTAGGATATTTTTGCGCATAAATCCTTGATGCTAGCAAACAATTTTCTTTACACTCTCCAATTATTAAAATCATATCAATCCTTCCTCCTCGAGGGTAATTTCTCATTGTAAATAATTAAAATGCTTTTGAAACAATGAGGAACAATAGTGATGTATACCTAACAAGTTCTGTTACTGTTAAATGCCTTTTGTGTATAATGAATAATAGCGACAATTTTGTCTAAGCCTACTTTTTAAAAAAGAATGGATAGGAATTAATATTTTTGGAATAGAAAATTCTAAATTACTAAGAAAGTATAACAGATAAGTATAGGAAGCATTAACACAATCTTAAAGACCGTTAAAATTAGAATCCAAATAAGGTAATAAATACAGAGTGTTCCATTTAAAATAATCAAGTTACTTGCCTTTAAAGATAGCGAAAATTGAAAGCACATTTTTGTTCACCCTGCATATTTTTTTTTGCATTACTTTTATTTTATTATCAAGTCTTTAGCTTTAGTTAAAAAATAAATACAGTTTAAAATATCTAGATTAAATATGTATGACAAGCATGCCTCTTAAATTTTAGTCTACATTTCGAAGAATAGTTAATTATCTCGTAAACGAGTTGAGTTAGGTGTAAAAAACTTAACACTAACATGCCTTTATTTAGTCTGTACTATCAAAGTATGCCATAATATACAGGGTGTTCCATTTATTTTTCACAACTTTGTGTGGTAACTTTTCTTTGAGTCACCTTGTATATCTCAAAATCATTTTGAAATGTGTTCTTTCTGCACCTGCATAACCCCTAATAAAAGAAAATTGAAAATATGTTACCACTTTTCGTATATAAACCGACGCAAATGTGATGGCCGACCCTGTATATAGTCTATTGTCTCGCGATAACTCCTACCTCGAAACACCTAAGGGCATTTCCGTGAACCTACATGCTAACGTGGTCAGGTCCAATTAAACAGTATCACGGCAGTTAACCGTTTTACCATTTAACTTAATGTCTTGTCCTGTTCTGTTTCAGTATAGAAGCAATCACTACCTACGATAATGTTCCTACGTTAGTAAATATAGTCCGAGCGAGTTCATTGGTTGTTTGCGTTTTTGCGAAGGAAACATGAAGGTACATGTCGTTAGGAGCAAACGTCTTCCTTCAGTTAGGCATATAATTGTTTTCGGAGACGTTTTAACAGAAGGACTTTTCCGTTGACCGTGGTAAATCGATTTTCTCCTTTACGGTTTTTCTTTGCTCTAAAAGAGATTTTATACAAGCATGCTCGAGGAAATTTACTAGCACTATTAAACTGTTACATTGGTATTGTGATACATAATTTAAAAAAATCATATAAACATTTCAATTCAAAGCATCAAGTTGTTTCACAATTGTTAATACAAAAGATCCATATTAAGGAAAATACATTGTAAATAATTTACATTTAAGAAAAACAATGTTTCAAAAAGAATAAACAATATGAAGCAAAAATATAAATCTTTTAATTTATTAAAACCAGTATTTTTATTAAAAACGTACTTACTTAATTCCGATATCATTAAAACGTTTCTTTAAATAAAAAATCTAATTCAATAAAAAAAATTACATCTGTCAAATTATTGACATCTGTCGGCAAAAACAGAAAATTTTAGCTTTTCAAAAGAAATCTGTAATCGCTTGTCAAATAAGACTCATTGAATTTTGGATTGATTTTCAATACAAAATGTAAAAGAGACACATAATATTTGTATGAGAAATAATTTTTACATTAAATGTCAAAATAATTGATACCGAGAAGTGTCTTGAAGTTGGAAAGATTCAATGCCGGTTCGCGAATGTTGACGACCGACAAATGCCGTAATATTCGTGTAATACGAAGATTTTGGAAAGCCATGACCTGAAAAAAGAGGTTTATTTTAGAAAAAAAATTGAAACAAATACGCGTGGGTAAGAGAAGAAAAAAAGGGCGTATATTTGAAATTAGTCTCAGAAAAATTAAATTTGCACGCGAAATAAAAAGATTTCACACAAACAAGTGAACAGAAATTAAAAGAGAAAATTATTCCAACGAAATGCTGTTATAACAATTAAAATGAAGATTTAAAAACAAGAATATAACTTACCAAGGGTATCTATGCGAAAATCCAAATTTTAATAATTTTGGAAGAAAGAACATCATCCACCAGACATGGCAGTATACGAAATGTACAGAGATAATTCTGAAGCTCCACCGCAAAGAGGTAGTCTGCGGAATAAAAAGGCCTGTACTCTTCATCTTATAACACGTGTTAAAAAAGAGCTCAGAATTCCTACCTAAAACGATAAAAAAAAAAACAGTTAAAGAACATATAATTCATGGTTCTTGACTCTATGTGAGTAAACAGTAATAGAGAAATGAAAGTAAGTGGTCCAATTTGTCACAAATTCTTTTATTGACGACAGCCGGTTTCATCCAATCATGGACATTCAGGTCAGAATTGTAAAATAGTTTAAAATTTAGTCATGTAAAATAATAAAAATTGAATTGTGAAATCGAATAAGATTGTATAAAACGTAATAAACACATAACAACGACAAACTACACTTTAAAATAAATAAAATAGAAAAGACACTGTATTTTTAATCGACGGACGCAGCACGACAAATAAAGAACAATATAATAATATCAAATTGATCTATATTACTTAGTTAGTTATCCGTACCGATAAGTAAATCGCACAGGGCTGACTATAAAAAACTGCTAGATGAACTCAAGGAGGCACCCTTTTAGGAATGCCATGTGATGCTGGTTCAAACATTTAACCTAGATAGAAAATATCAGGTTATAATATCAAATAAGAAGGACTGGGAGGCTCTACCCATCTTATGCAACATATGTATACATTGTAAAAAAAAATCGGTTGAAACTTAAGTTGCAATAGGTATAACATTCTTTTCTAAGTTTTTTAAAATAAGTTGAGGCGACAAATTAATTAAACCATGTGAGATAATTTAAGTCTCCCTTTGTAATTTGCAAACAAATGTTAATGAAATGAACAATAAACTAAAAAAAAAGATTCAAATAATATTAGAATTCCGTTCGTTCATGCTATTCTCATTTCGGTTTGCTCAATCTAGATATTTCTTTATCGAAGATGAATACAAAAAAGTATAATTGATGTGATAGCTTCCTTGGACCCAATATCTTTTTCTGTGTTATTAAAGCCTTGTTCGGGAAAGTTCTCTTCGAAACGAGATTTTCCATTATTTTAAATATCCTGTCGACGCTAAATAACATAAATCCCTGTTCTTATCAAAGCGTACGCCTTTCTAAAAAAGGTCTTTTAAAAATACCTCCTTTGTTTTTCTCATTTAATTAAGCCTTTAATGCTTGAGTAATGATGCTTCCCTTTTGTTTCACGTAATTTAAAAAATCTTATTCTAATTAAACCGAAAAATAAAGAATATATTTTAAAAATAAGTTTTATAAATAATGCAAGGTAAAACCAGACAGATGATTGATCCTTGACTGGTGCATTTTCGAAGTGCCCTCCCAATAATCGTGTTAGTTGACAAAATCCAAAACTCTGGCGATATACAGGGTGAGCCACTACATTCGCGGCCGATATATACACGAAAAGTGGTAACGTATTTTAGGGTTATACAGGTAAAGTTATTTTGGAGTATACAGGGTGACACAAAGAAAAGTTACACACCAAAGTAGTGAAAAATTAAATGGAACACACTGTATATTATGACATATTTTGATAGCGCAAACTAAATAAAGGCAAGTTTGTGTGTTCATAAAATTTCATACACTTTAAAAGTTTGAAAGTTTTAACTGTTGAATTTTATTTATCTATTAGTTTTTTTTTTTTGGGGTTACAAATCAGTTTAAACAGTTTTCTACTTATAACTATATAATGTATAAAAATAAACTTAGTAGACCTGACATCACAAAAAAGGCAGTAAAAGACGATCATTTCCTACTTCAACTACCTTTCATTAAACTTGGTTGTATTTGTTATCAGAAATACACTGTTTTGAAAAATGTTTATTACGTATTTTTTGGGGCGGGAGTTAGTTGAATGACTCTTACTTTAGATGCAGTTTTGTAGGATACCCTGCATCCTAAATACGAAACTTTATATATACAGGGTGTATCAAATAAAAAAGTAAATTTTGCTTGGGTGTTAACTACAGGACGTATAAAGCACAAACCCACCGAAACCGGATTTCATCATTAAAGAATAAAAAAAAAGGAAAATTTAGAGCAAAATTCTTTAGTCCGGGCCTGATGCAAGGAAACGTCATGTTAAGCACCCGCTAAACGTGGTATTATGTATAAATACATTGCACTCATTTAGTATTATTCTTAATGGTATGCCGTAAGTTCATTTAACGTCATTCTGAATAAATAAAGGCCCTTGTAAAAATAGCAAAACTCAGGCATTTTAAATTTCTTCTTTTTTGTTAAGAGCATTCTACGTAATTTATTTTTTACGTATTATTTTTACTATCCTGATAAGACGTTCGAGTTTCACCGGATATGCGACTTCAGTAGTTACAAAAAACGTAAATATTTTTCTTTTGCTTTATGGAATCGAGAGTTAGTTGTTAATAAACGGTACCACATGAATCTGAGCTATTTCTTTTGGATTTATTTAATCATATAATGCAAAATGAATTGAATCGAATTACACAGAAATAAATGTAGATACAGAAAATTTGCAAACACGACTTTTTACTACCTATTGATACATTCCCGCGCTTTTGCCGATGCATCAAGCTTCGATTTTCTTTATATGAAATCATGATGGTCCTGAAAAGGATCGTTTTTTTGAGACGGGAAGAATTTAAATAAAATGTTCGAAGTGGCTTGCACTCCAAGCGGCAATCCACACAAAACTAACAGCGGTAATAGCTGAATGATAGTAGTATGTGGGGGTATACTCGGGACAGCATTTAGGTCGGGCACAGGTGCGGCTCTAGCCCACGGCACTTACAAAATATTTTTTTTCTCGTTAATGCTTACAGATAGACCCCCTGTGCATTAAGACTTTTTGATCGTATATGATTACAGCGGCTATATATTATTATATTTACCTTTATATCTGATACACCCTGTATATGTATTTTTAAGTCGTCGGCATACGCCAAAGAGTCGCAGTCTAGCGACGTTATCAAGTCATTTATAAATATATTAAAAAGAAGTGGTCCAAGATTAGGGCCTTGTCCTACACCGGAGCAAACTCTGAAGCTTTTTGATGTAAATCCATTATATGCGACGTAGTTGAGTCTGTTCGTCAAATACGATGTTAATAGTTTTATAAGATTGTGAGACAAACCAAAAGAGTCAGGTTTCTGAATTAAGAATGAGTGATCTATTACGTCAAATACCTTTGACAGGTCTGTATAAATCACACCAACTTGGCTTCTATTATCTAATTTTTCGCTTATGTACTGCGTGATGTGTACTAAATTGGTCTCCGTCGATCTGCCCATCATAAAACCATGTTGGTTATCGGAAATAAGGGATTTAACATTTCTAAAAATATGTGTATATAAAATAATAGTATTAATATTATATATATCTTTGCTGAAAGAATTTGTTGGGTTAGCAAAAATGAACCACGGGTTGAAAATTGAAGGAAACTTTATTAGATTTTTTTTAAATATGCCATAACATCAATATTTGGAGGTGGGAGATTGACACTGATGTCACTAGTTGTACTTGTGAAGAAGATATTTAGTGTCTATTTATATCTTTGTGAAGAATGGTGTGCTTGAGATGCATTCTCTTAATTATTTCAAGAGCAGTTATATTTTACTTTTCATAACTAGCCAATACTCATGCCTAACTTTTTTCAAAAATTCCATACGAAGGCCATGTAGCCATGCTTATCCTTATAAAATATTCCTTAATCGCAAAAGATGAATAAATTATGAAAATTTTCTTCCCCTACATGCATTCCCATAACGCTTTAGGTAAATAACATTCCCTTTCCGACCGACGCAAAAAGGAATACCAAAACGTCCTTCACTCGTGAGGGGAAAAGGAAATTGAATCCTCCACCGTTTCCTTTGAATCACACTCGATTTAAATAATCCCTGCCCGGCACAGCAATCCATTGATAACGGGAGAATATTTTAATATTCAGAGGTATCTCGAGTAGTAACTGACGAAACAGAAAAGAGATCGCACATCTCGTGGAAGTGAGTAGACAAACGATTCAGACAGACAGGTATTAGATGCAAATCCGATGGAGACCCGCTTCCGGTTAAGCCTAGTCCTGTTCACGGTCCAATTTCGGTGTTTCTTTTTTATACCGGCCGTGGAATGACAGCGGGTTTTGTGGTGCTTTTTTTGGCGATTCACCGCTAGATGGGGCTGAAGATTAACGTAGATATGCTGCCAAGAATTGAGCGAGGGAACGTTCGTTGTCTTATCTGAGAGTTTAAGTTTAATTATTTTTTTTGTGGAGGGTGAATGTGAAATTGAATCTGAGACGTGTTTTCATTAAATTTTCAATCAAAACTTTTTTAAATCATTTTCCAATAATTTCTGCGATCAAGGTAGGGATGTTGGCGGAAGAATGAAGAAATAAAAGCCGGAATTTTAACTAAGGGTCGGCGTACAGTAGAGGTTTGTAGCGTTAAAAAAATGCCAATTATTAACGTATATAAGTTACATCGCGCACAGTAAACGCTTGCACTTACATGCTTTCAAATACTTTCCTGATTAGAGTAGGCAATTTTTGAAGTAAATTCTTTGGTAAGATTGACGACACTGGGCTACAGATAACTATATCGGATAAAATACTGTCTTCAGCTACATTGAGAAAAAAATTTAATAATCATAAATAAAAATACAATTATCGTAAGTAAAAAGTTCAGCTGGATAGGGGACAAAAGCACAGATTACTTAGCACTAGTAAAAAAGAGATCCTAAACACTGATACTAACAACAAGCAATCGAAGTTACTTACGGTCTGCTTCCTCCCAGAGTAAGGTTTTTGCCATGGTTTTCCCTTACTCCGTGGCCATTGATTTTATATAAGTATATTATATATAATCAGTGTCCTTGGCGAATGCTGGGAGATAACGAAAGTCGTTCCATGGGCGCATTTAATAATAACTGATAGCTGACTGATTTACAGTAGACTCGCGATTATGTGAACTAATCACATTTTACATTTTTTTTATCATTTTTCAAAAGTAATATTCGTATGGTCGCGAGGCTACTGTATTATATTTTTGTTATTAAAAATCATAGGGAAGTTATTTAGTTAGAGTAGGATCATTTCAATTGTTATGGAACCCATATAGTACTTAGAATAGGTAGCCTCGTGTAGTACCTTTTTTAGGTGGAGCACGGGGTTAGGATGATTTGTAATAATTTAGTTTTCATAAATAAAGTAACTTATGAAGTTACTTATGATAATTAAACTGAAGTAGTTAAGCCACAGAATATATGTAGTTGCAGTAAGCAAAGATTTGTCCTTGTCAAGTAGTAGGTGTATTGCTGTGAGTGAACTATTCTATAACAGCTATCGCACCTTCATAATTAATACAAGCTATTCAGATTACTTGTGATAAGAAAAGAGTATCATTAATGCACGTTCACTAAATACTTGATATATAGAAGGTAATGGTTTGCTATAAATATACAGTATACTTACCTTAAAATTTGTTGTTCAACTTATAGGTAGTGCAGGAAACGAGGAAGTTGAATGAATATTTATTAAGTAGCTTACTGTGTACCCTGTGTGAATAACTGATAAAGTACAAAAAAAAGTTCCGCAAATCTTCGATTATTTATGCAACCGCAAGTATAAGTACTGCGTACCGAGCAATGCGTAATTCAAAATTGTTTGCAAATAATTTTTAATTACTATTCAGTGTGCTGTAGCTTAGATTGCATTAATAATTGAAGATTAAATTCGCATTTATTTTGCTAGAGATGGTACATAGTACTTATTATAAAAACGAGCAGTATTATTAGTAACAGTTTTATTTTGTATAGGACAAACACAGTGACTATCTGATATGAATGGAAGATACTGGTTTGAATTTAACAACAGTTTTTTTTTTAAATGATTTACAACGTAGTGACTCATAAAATATATTCCTTAATAATGAAAAAAATGAACAAAGCAATAATAATAGATAAGGTAAATGAGGCCCCCTTGAAACGTTATTTAGTTATTGAAATTATTGAAATCTAAACAAAGGACAAAGAGAAATATGGCTTTGTAGTTATAACTAATAACAAACAAAGAAATAATATACCTAGGCGGTAAACTTCCGAGATCTGTTAGTTCTTTGCACTGGGCGTTGTCTCGGCGAGTTGATCCTCTGTCGGTGTACGTGGCGCGGTTATGTTCGGTGATCGCCACGAAAACGGCTACTTCGTCGGGGTATCCCTAACTGCAGATGGCCCTTGTACTGTCGGATCACTAGCGACGGCATCCACAGTTTAACTTCACCAGCGGGCGCAGATATCATCACAATGATGGGGAATTCAAATACCCCACCACGTGGTTTCAAACTGCAATCTTGAAACATCCAATTGCTTATAGGCTCGGTACTTCTTCTTTCGCTGGGATTTTTTATACCGATGGGGCCTTGAGTTAACCCACCCGGTATTTTTAATATATTTGCGTTCCAACTGGCCTGCAATGGCCGTACTCCTTGGCCACCCTTTTTCGACGACCTTTTCCGATGTCCGTAACTCTTACTTGATGCTAGCCCGCGCTTGCGCGCGTAGCCGTCTCGGAGACTATTTCATTACTCCGCCGCATTAGCCAATCAGGAATAGTAAAACAATCACGGGGTGGCAGTAAAACTCAAATAATCATGGTTGTGGCAAGTTGTTACCTATTTAAGAAAATGCATGAGTTTAATAGCGATCAGTATTGTTGTTACTTCTACTAACCATGTGTTGTAGTTAGATACAGTACCAGTAGTCATAAGTAATACGTTACTTGCCACAAATTTATGAGGTACGCTGTGTAGTAGCCGTTAATAAAAGCACTATTTACAGTAACAACTTGCATTCAGGAAACTGGGTTTACTTGCAGGTATTAATTAACGAGAATAGTTCCAAGTAAAACTTTATCTATTGTAAATAATTTTTTCATAATCAGGTAAACACTTTACTTAGCCCATTTTTCTCAGTGTCAGCTATCCTCAAATTATTTATTTATATACGAAAAATGGTAACATATTTTCAATTTTTTTTTTTGTTAAGTGTTATAAAGGTTCAGAAGTACCACATTTCAAAATTATTTTGAACTATACAGGGTTACTCAAAGAAAAGTTACACACCAAAGTTGTAAAAAAATTAAATGGAACACCCTGTATATTATGACAACATATTTTATTAGTACAGATTAAATAAAGACAAGTTGGGGTTAGATTTCTTATGCCTAACTCAACTCGTTTACGAGATAATTAACTATTCTTCAAAATGTCAAAATTGAAGAGGCATGCCTGTCATACATATTTAAGCTAGTTATTTTAAACTGTATTTATTTTTTAACTAAAGCATTAGATTTGATAATAAAATAAAAGCAATGCAAAAAATTATACAGGGTGAAGAAAAACATACTTTTAATTTTCGCTATCTTTAAAGACTAGTAACTTTCTTATTTTAAATGGAACATCCTGTATTTATTACCTTATTTAGATTCTAATTTTAATGGTCTTTAAGATTGTATTGATGCTTCCTATACCTATCTATTATAGTTCCTTAGTAATTTATAATTTTCTTTTTTAAATATTAATTCTTAGCCATTATTTTTTTTTAAGTAGGCTTAGCATCAACAAATGCCGAATTATTGACGTAAATAGTGTAAAATTCACACTCAATTACAGGTTTTAACCACTCGAAAATCAAGCACCAATTTACTGCTTACGTGTGATGACAAGATCAGCAGATAATTCCTCTAATTGCCACTTCACAAGTGGCCCTTTATCTCACTCGAGGAAATCAAGAGACGCACCAAAGATGCAGAGTGAGATACTCGCGCCAATCTTACGTAATCGTTACAGAGCAATCCAGCGAAACCAAGTCAAGCGCGGAGACTTTCGCAGTAATCTTTTTGCGTCAATCATTTATTACACAGCGTCGAAAAAAAAAAACATTGCAAACAATAAAATGTGATACAAATAAGCGCACGTACCGTAGTATCACGGTAGGACGATAAATATAAGATTGCCTCTAAAAGATATTATAACTGCATTGCGGATGGTGCTATCTTATGTAACTATGTCTGTAGGGACACGGGTAGAGGCTGACGTATGCTATTGTGCGCTGCCCGTGGTCTGAATCACGTCAATCTCCTCGATCTTATTGTGCCGGTATGCGACGAAATTATCCAAAATGTAACGCGGAACTACGGGAGATTGTATGGAGGTGACCACTAAAGTACGCAAACGAATTTGTTTACGTCAGGAGTTTGTTGATAATGTAATAGTGAATGGAAAATTAATTGTAATGATTTGGGATTTTTTAATGTGATGTTTCGGCAATTACATCTTACGTAAAAGTTGTACACACAATAATTGAGCATTACAAATAACAAAGGCTCTGCTCCCATAAGCCACTGAAAAGTGCCCCTAAAGCTGTTGGGCTGAAATTAAGGCAAATGAACACTACTTCCACACATACTGTAAATACTAAAAATTAGCTCAATCAATGCCACTCCATTCGAGATATTAGCATAAGGGTGAAAAAATTCTTTAGTTATTTTCCCAGGAATTACTTAAGCTGTCACGTTCAAAAAAATTATGTAAGTAAACACTGGTTATGGGTATTCTACAAAAAAATCAAGAACTAATTCCATTCACTCAGTTCAAAGTTATCACTATTTTCCCCTTTTGAGGGGTGGTTTTTTTAAGTTTGGTTTAAAGTGTCACCTTGGCTTTCTGTTATATTAGACTGTTATACAGCGTATTCCACGTAAGTGGTTGATTAAAAGTTTATGATGTTCTATTATTTACTTATATTTGAGATTTTGGCACCATTATATGTTCGATTGGAACTATAAATGTAAAATACTTTAACCAAAATATCACTTCCGGTTGACCGGAAATGGATGTCAACTTTGTTATTTTAAATAGAATGATATAATTTTTTATTCATTTTTGGATTCTACGACCATAAATACGTCAGTATCCATTAGTTATTCCTATAGCTACATGTTGCCGTTTTTTGAGTTATTTAGGTTTTGCTTTTTTTTTTTAATCATAATCATTGCATCATTGAGAAGTTAATATCTCGGTTTGTACTACAAGTAGAGACTTCAAATTTGCTATGTTATGTAGATATGTATGAATGTAGATATAACTCTAAGACACGGTACACACACTTTACATTCTAACATACAGGGTGTTTAAAACTGAGGGACAAAATGACATATTTTCAATTGAAGAAAACTCATTTTTTTTTTAATTAGAACACTCTGTATTTTAATTCAAAATTGGAAAGTAAATATCATCCCCTATCATTTTATATCAGCATTCCCTATACCTATCTTTAATAGATTTTGAGATATGAGCGACTTTTTATTAAACAGACTAAGTAGCCCTATCTTTTAAATGTTTGTAGCTGGCCCTGAATGGGATTAATGTCAAATTCATGTATTATTCTTTGAATAACCGTACAAGAATGTCGCTGTTTGAATAGTCATTTCTATTAATATTGCGTTGTACAAAAGTGTAATTACAATTAAACACTTTTGGTTAGTCAATGAAGGGTGTCACATTTGGAAAAACCAACTTTCTCAAACTTTGAAAATGATGCAATTTGTCATCAAATTTTTGATATCCTGTATACGATAAGTAAATTGTCAATGTGGATTTCGAAAGTACCATTCCTATTCATTTTCATCCACCCCAAAAGCGCTTACCACCAGTCGAAAATGGATAAAAGGTGCAGAATTGAAAATAAGGCTACATATTCGAAAATTTTCAAAATAATCAAGATATCTCAGAAACAAATAAAAATAGGTATAGGGAATTTTCTTAGGAATCCAAAAATGAGATAATATACCGGATGTTTCATTTAAAATACGGGAATTAAAAATTTTGATATTTGAAATTTTTGAATTTTGAAATTTTGAAATTTTCGAATTTTTTTTTAATTTTTGAATTTTTAGATTTGAAATTTTTTTAATTTAAATTTTTTTTAAGTTTTTAATTTTTTTCAAGTCTTGACGCGATTAAGAAGCGTCAGGGTTCCTAGGCAATATGTGTCTCACAGATTTTTTTTTTAAGGGGTGGTAACGCTCAGCTATATTTTTAGCTTGTCAGGCTCCCGCAGAGCCAATCTTAATTAATATGTGGAATATATTAAATATGGTAAAAATATGTTATGCAAATGTTTTAAAATTAGAATATTAAAAAAAAAACGTCTTGCATGTACAGCAAAAAACCTTAACAATGTTTTCTAAAATAAACTACGAGTTTCCGAGTATAAAAAGATACTCGATTCTACCCACTAGGTACTACCTGAATTGAAACTTTAACTCGATTGGTACTAGGTTCTGAAACATTATAACTGGTTTCGATTCAATGCAACGTTCCGGAACATATAAAAAAGCTACTTGTTTGTTCCGGAACCTTTATTCAATTCTACCCAATACTTCTAATCTTAAAAAAAATATGATTTAAATGCGTTTTAATGTGTCCTCGCCTTCGCTGTTTTTTTTTTCAAAGAAAAAATCATCGCCTTACCCCCCCCCTCCTCAGTTAAAAAAATACATACTTCAAAACATTTTTAATGCGTCCTTTTTCCCGGTGTTTTGGAAAAAGAAGGACATTTAAAAAAAATCATCCCTCTCCCCTCTCATTTTTCTAATGCCCTCTCATCCCTGTCGATGTCACCATTTAAAATATTTTTACTGCATCCTCTGGCCCGGTGTAAAGTAAAAAAGTATCATTCCACTCCCTCTCACCCCTTCTAATGTTCAAAAATATTTAAAACGTTCTTAATCCCGGTTGATGTTAAAAAGTTAGAAAATCTTAACATTGGTTGTTCAGAGCTACGAGAAACTCACGGGACACATTTAAATAGGTACCTGTACATTTACGATCTCATCGGGAATCCCGATAAGCATCGATACGGGAAATCTTGTCCCGAAACATAGTCCAATCAAGCGGGTTTTCCCGACCCGCCCGAATTAACAGGTATAATTATAATTGTGTGCGTTTTTGTGGGGCTTTCGAACTTGCTTTGAGAGGACACGCTAAATAAAAATATCCTACGAAGATCTCCCGACCAGATTTGCTTTTCCATGCCATTGACCGAGACCGGGGACCCGTTCCTTTAGAAACTACAGTGCAGTACCAGAGATTGCCAAGCGTCGTGTCCTTTTCAAGTTAGTATTCCTTAGAATCACCTCACCTAAAACAGAACGGAATTAATTCAGTTCCCCTTCAATTTTAATCAGAAACTTATATTTTTGTGTAATTTATTTCACCATACAATAATTTAGGGTTAAATTTATATTCAACCGCCATTTAGTTTAGTTATTTTAGTAATTTTTATTTGTAAGGGTTGTATAAAAATATCACCGGGTTGATCTCTAATAAAATAGCTATCTTTAACAAATATCGATAATCATAGATAATCGTTTGCTTTAAAAATTTAGTATTTGGCGTTTACAGATAGATGGCGCCGTTATTTATTTGAAATTTTAATTTATTTTATGACATTTCCGTAACCTCACTTAGTCTTTAAAAATGCCAGGAGAGTTTGAACACGTGCTTTTGTATTAAAGATTGTCTTATGTAGTATTTTACTGATTCCAATTTACGTACTTGTGATCATATTATATGAATATATACCAATTGATAAGGAAACATAGCATTTGGGTAAATAAATAAAGATTTAAGCTTGTTTTGGTTTGAAACGTTTCTTTTATTTGTACAGTAAGAGTATTACATCGATTTTCGATAATTACTTATTTCAAATTTTAATAAACCGAGAAGGGGCTTTGAGGGCGCGCCCGTTAGGTGAGAAAATTGCCTATTCGTTAATAAGCGTCCGGAGTACGATTTTGACAGACAATCTGGTCCCCTTTGAAGCGTCCCGTGCCACCTAGCAGGTAGGAAGTCACTTTCCACAGTTTTCTTTCACTTACTTAGAGAGGTCGCTGGGTGTATTGAAACCACTAAAAAAAAAATAAAATCGTAAACGGACAAGCTAAATAAATATACATAATATAAATTTGAATATAATATTAAATTAGGTTTGAACAATTCAAAAAAAATTTTGAAATCCCGGGCTTTGTGTTCGAAAAAACAGAGCAGTATATATTCTAATATAACCAAAAGCCAAGTTGGCACTTTAAACCAAACTCAAAATAACCACCCCTAAAAAGGGGAAAATAATGTTAACTTCGAACTGAGGGAACAGAATTAGCCCGTAATCAGTGTTTACCTACATAATTTTTTAAACGTGATAACTTAAGTAATTCCTAAGAAAAAAATGTTGAACTTTTCCACCCTTATGCTAATATCTCGAATAGGGTGGCATCGATTGAGCTAATTTTTGGTATTTACAGTATGTGTTACAGTAGTACTCATTCGTTTTGATTTCAGCCCGATAGCTTTAAGGGCACTTTTCAATGGCTTATCGGAGTAGAGGCTTTGCAATCCCCATTTTTCTTAAGCACGACCTGTCACTGCACCTCTTATAACTTGCCACTACTCATGTATAACTTTTTTTTTTAAATCTTTCTGGAGGCACTTTACCTTGCTTATTCGGCTAAATCCTTTATTGATCATTCATCTGTACAAGCTGAAATTTTCGTTGATTTCTAATTTTTCTTTTTCATTATTATTCGAATGAGAACAGCTGCAAAACGACATCTCCACAAGTTAAAAAGAGATTTTTCAAAATCTGTAAAATTCGGATATAAGCGCTGCTACTTAAAGGTACGGATATGTAGTTAGTTACACGGACGAACCTGCATTTCCTTAATGTTTTCTATCTGAGATCAGCAAGCTAGCTTTTAACAACGGAACATGTTCAACAATTCCCGAGGCCACGTAGAAAAATAAATACAATATATCCACCGAACCCCCAAGGCACCTACGGCTAGCTGCAACAGACATCCGCTATTCATTTCTGCTCGCTAACTCGTCCACCAGCAGCGCGGTCTACTTACGAAGCGTACCGACGACCAAGCAATTAGGTGCAATTTCCCAGGACGGAAGGCTCGAGGGGCCTTCTAAGAATTAGTTTCGGAAGCGCTTCATTTTATGACGGAAAGGGTAAACGTGCCATTTTTGCGCAAACAATTTCTTTACCTACACATAACGATAGCAAATCTAATAGAATAGTTCCTCGGCTCTCGGCGAAAAGAGTTTGAAACGACAAGGGGAAAATCCTAAATTGTGTTTGCAAAATTGGGTTAAAAATGTCGTCGAAAATCCTCCTTTAATTTGTTATTTCAGTGGTAATTGTAACGTGAAAATTTATACAGTCTGTTCAAATTGGGTTAAATTAGCAAGGATTCAGGGCTTTCATTTACAATGGAATATTTGAATATTTACCAAAAAGTTTATGTAGTGCATTTCAAGATATAAAAATATGACTTTAACGTCTCTAATTATTTTATTGCACCTCTTCTCACGGTAATTACCTGACGTTTCATTTAAAGGGTACGATTTACCTGCTTATAGGTATCACGTGAATAACTATTACTTACGGTTCCATAAGATAATAGCAGAAGGTAATTTTCATTTTAAATACATAATAAGTCGAGGAGTCGCGTTTTACATAAGATCTGGGATAGACATACATATTGAAAAAACCTACTCGCAGCCATTTTTGGAATACTTGACCCTGAGTTTTACAGCCTCTGGGGTCTTACATACGGTAAGTGTGCATTACAGACCACCCAACGGCTGCTTTTTGTCATTCTTAACTGAATTTGAGGATAATCTATCGGAACTCTCTTGCCTTTCAGATAGATTCATATGCTTGGGTGATTTTAATATAAATATGTTGGATTTATCAGATAGTAAAGGTAACAGAATGTTGGACCTTTTCAATACTTACAGTGCTGCACAAATTATTGAACAATCAACTCGACCAGATTCTGGCACCTTGATTGACCTTATAATACTGAACCTAGAAAGTAGAGTTAACAAACATGGTATACTTCCAAATCATTTCTCGGATCATCATGGGATATATTGTTTTATACAGGTAGAAGGCAAATTTAAGATACCTAGGAAGTTTCAAACCCGATCCTTTAAACGCTTTGATTTACAGCAGTTCATTGCTAATCTACATAGTATTCCATGGTATTTTATTTATGATTTAAACGATGTAGATTTGAAGGTTTCGTTTCTTAATGCTAATTTAATTACTTTATTTGATGAACATGCACCGGTTAAAACCATTACCACTTCAAAAAAAACCTGCTGCATGGCTTACCTATAATATAAAGCTAATGATCCGATCAAGGAACAACGCCCTAAGGCGGTATAGACGATCTAACAACCCTGTTCATTATGAATTTTATAAAATGTTGAGGAATGAAACCAATAGAGCTGTAAAACGACAAAAGAAAGCTTACTACCAGCACCGCTTTCAAATGCAAGCTGGCGATAAAAAAGCATTGTGGAGGGAAATTCATAAGATTAATGTTGGGCGAGGAAAACGTGTGGATCTGCCGATGCACCTGCGGAGGCCGGATGATATAAATAGATTCTTTTCATCTTCAGTTGATTCTCCAGTGAGTCAACCGATACAGTGTGTACATCGACATCCCGACGGTTTCGGTACCTTTAAGTTTAAAGAGATACATCCAAATGATTTATACAACTCCTTAATTGCCATAAAATCCAATGCTATAGGAATTGATGAAATTAGCATGCATATGCTTAAAATGTGGTTGCCTTATCTGGAGGATTACATACTACATATATTTAATTTTTGTATTCTGAGGTCTGTGTATCCCAGTATCTGGAAATCGGCATTGATAACTCCAATTCCTAAATCAAAATTGATAGAAGACTAAAGATCTTCGGCCAATCAGTATATTGCCTGTGTTAGCGAAGGTATTCGAAAAATGTGTCTCACAACAACTAAATCATTTTGTCACAGAATCTGGGATACTGCCCACGTATCAGTCTGGTTTTCGTTCGGGTCACGGCTGTGTCACGGCGCTCACAAGTATTATAGATGATATCATCGTGGAATATGACAAGGGGAATGTAACAGCACTGATGTTACTAGATTTTAGCCGCGCCTTCGATACGGTGCACCACCCTTCGTTGCTCTAAATATTGAGATGCACTGGAATGTCTGAACCCGCTGTGAAGTTTTTTGAGGCTTACCTGATTGACAGAACGCATCGGGTGATTGTGAACGGCAGCATCTCGACTCCAATTACCGTAGCACATGGAGTTCCCCAAGGGGCAATATTAAGTCCTATGCTTTTTAACATCTATACCTCTAAGTTACCCCTCGCGTTGAAGTATTGTAAATACGACCTTTATGCTGATGATACACAACTTTATTATTCATTTTGTCCATCTAAAATAGCAGAGGCTAGACTAGGATTAACTACGACCTATTGCAAATATGTTCCTTCGCAGAAAAACACCAGTTACAGATTAACCCGATAAAGACCCAAGTAATTCTGTTCGGTCCAGGGAAGCACCGGGTAGTTTGTGCATCTAATTTAAATTTGATTCTTAATGATCAAACTTTAACGCCGGTTAATATTGTTAAGAATTTAGGGTTGTTCTTAGACAACAACATCCGTTTCCAAAGTAACACCTCTTACTTAATTAAAAAATGCATTCCTGCTCTTAAAGCAATATTCATGCATAGACACGTTCTTGATTTATCGGTTAGACAGATGTTGTGCGAGGCGCTTGTACTGAGTAATTTTACATTTTGTGAAAGCATTTATGGTTTTTGCATCACGAAACACGACAAAAGAAGAATTCAGATGATGCAGAATTCTTGCATTCGTTTGATATACGGTCTCCATGGCAGGCGGGGTATGTCTGCGCAACTCAACCGAACTAACACCCTGAATATGCACAATAGACGAATTTTGCACTGTACTCTTTTCTTTATAAACATTATTAAGAAGGAAACACCGCGCTATCTTTTTAATCGTGTTCGATTTCGATATCAAGACCATGATCGTAGTACACGTACCTCCAATTTGCTGTCGATTCCCAGACATAGGCTGGAAGTGTTTAAGCGCAGTTTTAGCTATAATGTCAGCAAAACAATAAACACTTACCTTTTAAATGAGGGAATATCATTAACCGCTTCGTTGACATCTATCAAAAAGCGTGTCACCAATTTGCTGAGTTCAAATCAGAGAAATGAAGTATCACCCCTGCATCGTTTTCTTAAGTGCACCAGAGCGCTATGCTTATTATATACGTATTTCCCGCTATATTTATTTATGAATAGTTGTTCACTTGGATAGATGCCTTGTTATTTTTTTTGTTTTTTTTTTTTTATGTTTATTAGTATCGTTCTTTATAATTTTATTATATATCCTTAGGCTAAAGGAAGAGCGCTACCAGTGCATGTGTTTTTACATGTACTGCAGCGATTTAGTCTTTTTGGCTTTCATTAGATTCTTGTTTGTTGTTACTATTATCTTTTTTGTTTTAACTGTATTTGTATTATGAAGCCAATAAACTTTATTATTATTATTAAAAAAAAATAATATATTGCTCTGTTTTTGGCCGAGACTTCAAATTTTCATTTTTTTACGTCAGTAAAATAAAATATAATTGAATTCAATAAATTCGATTCAATATACTCAAAATGTCAATTAACATATATTTATTTGTATAATTTTGTTTTTCAATAAAAAAATTAATACTGTAAGAATTCGAAATTCCATCCTGTATAATGTGAGAATTTAAATTCATTTTATTAATACGTAGTTGATAGGTACCGTGGCATTTGCTGAGTAGCGTCTACCTAACAGGAAATAAAAGTCTATTTTCGATTAAAGACTCGCGTAATTAAAATAATATGGTATTACTTTGTATGTTATCTGCTTCTTTGTTTATTGTATGTTACATTTGCTGTTCAGCAGTTCGCACGGTCCTCTCAAGTAGGACGTCTGAAAGTGAGAAAAATAACGCCTTCGGTCATACTTGCGCCCTCCTGTAAAGAGAAGCGAAACTAGTTATCGGTGCGAAATGACGTCACAATCAAAGTTTATAAAAACCCTTTACATTGCTGTTTTAATTTAATTAATCCGTGGTCTTCGCTACAGCTAAAGTAAAAGCACGAGTCCCCTTCGTATCGGGCGTTTCCAAATCTTAAAATTAAAACTTCTCATCTTAGTTTTTTGCAATCAAAATACGCTTAAAATTCGAGAACAGGAAGCACAAGCTTTCCTCGAGAGGTGTTTTGTTTTGTGATAAAATTCATGAAAATTACCCCCCTTTTCTTGGCTTAAATTTTTGTGGGTGTTGTGTAAAGTTTTGTGCCTTAAAATTTGGATTACGAGAAGAACTATTTTTCCCACATCGGCTGGTAAGATGTTCAAAATTTCTGCTTAAAACTAACCAAAGCAATTACGTGAAAACCGTAACTCGTTCGCTCTCTCTCTCTCTCTCCCTTAGTAAATAATTTGAAAGTAAGAATCACTAGAATTTAAGTTAATCAACATTGTTAAGTAAAGCCTAAAAAAATCATCTAAATAGTTGTGTTTTGTTTTGTCATTTGCTTGATACTTTATTAAATTCGTAGATTGTTAGCTTAACTTAATTGTCACAAAAAAATTCGTTAAAACAAAATTGTGTTTTGTTCATTTTTGTTCACTTGTTATTTTATTTAATTGTGTAGTTTGTGAGTTTTTTTTTCAATGTCTTAAAATATTCAATATATAATTGTAAAAATATAAGTCGTTCTATTATTTCGTCATTTTAAAAGGAGTTCAGTTTGAACCCTTAGTAAAGACCCGGAGAGGAAGACAATTTTGTAAGAGAAAGCCGACGAGAAGGGTAAGTCGACAATCATTAGGCTAACTAACGGCCCTGCTTCGACTGACGGTGGAAAACACAGTTGGGAAACAACTTTGACTAAAATTACTAAAACCATTCGCTACCGAACAAAAAGTTTGGTTCCCAGCAGTGGCTCGCCGGTCAAAAGGGCAGGAGGGGTTACCTGTAAACGAGGCTAGGTCTTGCTCGATTGAATTTGGGCTGACCATCCCCCAAGAGTTTCCAAGTAAGAAAACCCGTTCCGTTACAATGCAACTATTTAATGGTTTTTATACGCCTAGCGACCTCTCACCTCTAAATGAGTGAATATTGTGATCAGTACCCTTCTACCTGCTAGGTGGCACGGGATATTTGTAGAAGCACCAGATTACCTATCAAATTAGCTTTCCAGGCGCTTGCTAACGACAAGGCAGTTTTTCTTACCGAAAGATCGCGCCTCCAAAGTCCCTTCTAAGATTGGAATGGGACGTTACAGCGCCGCCGATTCAGCGCCAGGACATTTCAGCACCGACCGGCTCAGCGCAGGGACATTTCAGCGCCGCGACATTTCATCAGCGTCGGCCGATTCAGCGCCACATTATTGAGTGGTTAAACTATAGATAACTTAATGATTCATTCTTATGAAGAATTTTTGTACCACGAGTATTTGGTTGCAAACTACATATTGCTGTGTACTGAAGGTACCAAAGAAAATGCAAAATGAAAATTAAAAATGAAAATTCAATTAACTAGCTCAGCGGATAAAAAAAAACTTAAAGGGCGCAAAGAATTAAATGGAAACACAACATAATTAATTATGGAGTGATGAAACAAATTTTTTCAAATAGAGGGACGTTTAATAAGAAGAATGAACACCACTGGTCGTAGGAAAATTTATTAATAATGCGTCCACATGCTGCACAAGCTCGATTTATTTTTAATGTCTGGTGCGGATTAATTTGTTCGATAGTCGTCCATCACATACAATGGTATATTGTCAGGAAAGAGATATCTGAAATTTATTCGCCTATCGTTCTAGAGGATTTCCTTGATAATGTCAATTACCTGATGCGCCAAATTTTGTACTTTCAGCAGGACGGTGCTCCGGCACACAACTGCTGCAAAGTTCACAACTATCTGGACATCATCTTTGCAGATAAGTGGATTGGTACAAATGGGCTGACCTTTCACCTTTAGACTTTTTTCTTTGGGGATATTTAAAAGATCAGATATACAGAACCCGGTACAACAACGTGAACGAATTGCAAAATAAGGTTAAGGAAGTTTTCCGCCAATTGGATGGAAGGACAATCTTAAGAGCTACCCAAAGTGTACTCAAGCGGGCACGAAAATGTAATGAGATTGAAGGTGATACCTTTGAACAGTACTTATAAATTGTGCATTTACTTTTTTGTTTTCAATTTAATTTTAACGACATTATTTCAAAATGTAATATGTTAAAATAAAATCAACCACAAGGATACCCCAGTTTGTTAAACGTGATTGTTTATACTGTCATCCATGACCAACTATATTTATTTCATATTTTATAAATATTTAAAAAATATTAAATCTTCCTTGAATATTAGTTATATTAATATAATATGCATAAAATATATTATAGAAAATATATTAGGAAAACATTTAAAAAATATATATGTTATGTAGCATTAATAATATTTTATTGCAAATGTTTTCTCAATATATTTTTCACAACTCTGCAAGAATATTTTGCTTTGTATTTCTGTAAATATTTATTTCATATAAAAAAAGAAGAATTTTTGCTTTTGTACATTTGGTGCATAGAACGAATAATATAAAATGGGTAAAATATGCATACATATTAAGTAGGTATGTACCTATTTAAATGATAGTTTAAAGATTAAATTAGATATAATATATCTAATATGATTTAATTAGTATCTAAGTTGAGCGCTGTAACTTTTCTATTAATATATCTGCGTTTTGTTATATTATTTGTAATATTTGTAGTTGCGAACGTCAACACACACCCTCTATTCATTACGGTGCCGGTGTTATATGATTTAGCATTGTTCATGCGTCTATGGATTAGGTACATAGAATGCATACGCGCACGTGCGTATCATCAACGTTTTCATTCGTTTGTCCGTTACATGTTATATATAGTTTATAATAGTATACGATTAGGGCAGATTAGAGTTAACTGTGTAATTAATTGTTGCGGGGTGTGTTTTAGTTTTTGTGGTGACTACGAGGTAAGCAAAACTTTGAACATGTCATGGCATTTATAAGATAATTGGAATGCTCAATATCGCTATGTCCAGAAATCGTTTAATAATATAATGGTAGGAATTTTATGCATCATATATGTACTGCATCTACCAGATAAATTTGCTAGTTGATTAGCTTAAGAGATTCATCTCGGTACATAAGCGTCATAACCACAAATAGAGGTTAGAATACGTTGTGTTGTTTTATTGTTTGTACGTAGAATGTTTTCAAATATTATGAAATAAAGTAAAAATAAGTATCGTAAGTATTTGAATGTAGCTACCACTCCAATTATTGTAAATGCTCCAAATGTATTAGTAGGTGTTGATAATGTTGTACGATGTTTATTCATGGTATGATCTAATACAATTGGCATTGTTTTAGAGGACACAAGGGAAACGCCATGAGAGCGCCACTACCAAAGATATGAAAAAAGCCATAGGGTTGTACCTGGCACCAGCCAAGGCTAGACTTAAAAATGAGTATTTTTCATTTTTATTGACTTATTCAAATAAAATGATAATAAATACGTTTGTTTTTTATTTAGAACACTTCGATTAAAAAATAGTGATTAATTTGGTAAACCTTCAGTATGCCTTAAAAGATGCCAGAATTCTTGATTATTAACTTGTATGGTGAGTGTGAAAAAACAAGTTCTTGCCTTTTAGACAACTCCACGTATGTTTCAACTTTTCGTTATCGACGTTATACATTCTAAATAACAAGAACAATTTTAGTTCATTTTGGACAAATTATAAATAGATTGCATAAAAAACTCAATTTTCAGATAAATAATATTTTACAAATATTTTAGAAAAAATATTGCGCTTACATTAATTTAAAATATGGAATAAATATTTTAATTGAATATTTTATCTATATTTAGAAAAAAAAAATATGAAAAATATATTCAAAAACCTCTCACGAAAAATATTTATAAAATATATTTTTAAGAATATCTATGTAATATTTCTGGCTGTTAGGGGCTCTACATTTTACAAATAAATCTTATATGCTCTCATTTAAAACATTGCATACTTCTTTATTATTCGTTTTACGGCAATATTGTATTGATACTTTTGCATCATGAATTAAAATATCTTTCATTTTTTTTAACAATATACAGAGTGTTCAATTTATAAAATATATAAATGTCAATTTTTTTTTGGAAATGCGTTATTCAATTGTTTTATCGTATATTACATATTAATCACCATTAAAAACACTAATACTTTGCTAATTTAACCTACTTTCTAGAATCAATAATAACGGAGATAGCAATGGTGCGCGCTTAATTTGAATCAGTCTGTATATTATACAAACACGAATCCCCTACAATCCCATCAAAATAAAATACTTTGCTGCAGATTTTCCTTCCTTATTATATGTTGATATAACACAATCTAGTACATGAAAACCAGAAACTAACAAGGTTAAAATTTCCCGTTTATCTCAAACTTCGTACAATTACTGAAATTTGCGCGCACAGTGGTGACTCTATGTCGTTTCGCCGACAGTGGAAAGCGCAGGCCGAAGGCGCGAATTGTGTTATAAAATGAACGGCGCTCGCTCGCAGAAGCGCATACCTCGAAAATTGTCGGTTGCGTCCTGAAGTGCCCTATCAGGTACTATATAACTACGAGCAGTATCCATTCATCCAGTTGTAAATTTTCCTAGTTTGAACGGGTGCGCTGTCGCGTTTATTTCCCGCTGAAGGGAAGTAATATATTACTAGTGCAACTGGTACCGAATTTAGAGTTGGAGTTGTCCCAGTCAATTGGCCAGGTGATTTGTGCGACTGGTAAGTTTATTTTTGTTTTTTCACGTTTTTTTTTTAATATTATTCGCTTTAATCAATAAATAAACAAAAGCAATTTTAAAATGCTTACCAAAATAGCTTTTATTTTAATTTATAGTCTAATCGCATTACCTTTAAAACTATTTTATCCGTTTGCACTAAAAGGAATTTACACAAAATTTCAACAATAATAAGCAAGAAGTTAAATAATTTATAAATTTATTACTTTTAATCACTTTTCTCAAAGGGTATTTCAACAAAATTAAATTGTTAATAAGCAAATTATGTACAAAACAATTAAATTAAACAGGTTAATCCACCAAAAGATAGAAACGTTTCAGAATCATGATTATTACCTCTGAAGATTCACTTCTTAATTTCTCTAAAACAAACTTAAATCAGGTCACGCAATAAATACGTGGCGCTTATTAATATTACATACTGGTAGTCATTAAAAAAATGTACCCGCGCCTCTATTCTAGTTTACTTATAACAAAGGATCCTTTGGATATCTAACCAAGGTAGCTGGATGATTCACTAACAGGGAACACCGGCGGGTGTCCCCCTCCGATTTCGATGAAACTTACAGATCGAAAGAGTACCTTAAATAAGAGACACGTATTTTTTTTTTAGGCGTATCCCCACGATTTTGGGGTACAGCCCCTCCAAAGTTTGGACGATTTTTCAATTTTTTGCAAATATTTTCCTAAATTATAACAGATATTCATTTTCTTCTTAACATAATTGCAGCATATTGCATGGCCCTAAGGGTGGCGGTGTCAGTATTCGAAAAAGTTAATAACGGGGACGGATACCCCGTACCCGCATTTTTTTTACATTTTTTCTTTTTCTTATTCATCAAAAAGAAGCCGATTTTACATAGAAAACGATGATGTATAACAAGTTTAGAAAATTAATAATTGTAAAAATAGAAAAACAATAATAAAGCTTCAAAATTAATAAACTTGTCTATTGATGTAAATCAAATGCACTATAACAGAAATAAGTTTTTATCCTTAACATAATTTTCAGCATAATACATGATCTCAAGGTAGATATCTTCATAAAAAGCTAATAACGGGGACGGGGTACTCCATACCCCGCATTTTTTTAATAATAGTATTCATATTCATCAAAAAAGATCGCTTTTACATAGAAAACAATGTTAATAAATTTGGGGGATTAATAAAATAATAATTGTAATAATAATAATGTATAATTAACAACAATTATTTGTTATCGTTACTCCGCTGCTCTCCTTACTTAAATACTTCTTAATTTAGAATTGTATCTACTCGACAAGCTGGTCAAACCTTTCTATGCCTACTAACTTTTACTATATACTATACGAAACTTTTATCGGTGGTAGCAATATAAATCGTTTTATCAACTGCAGTTAGTGACTGCGTTTTATATATTTCCTTAATAAAATGTTATTCATTCTTAGAATACATAATCCTTTAGTGCGTATATATGAACAAATTTGCTACACAGGACGAAGTATAAAATAATACATAATATATTTTTTAATTTATTCAAGTTTTTCGTGCAATGTAGGTGTACAATGTAAGCATTCAATGGAGCATAAATATAACTAATGTGTTTGTAACGATTATAACATTTCGGAAACAATAGAACAGAATTAGAAAACATTATAAATGCTTATAAATGTTTAAATACATGACATACTGTAATGCGATTATTGGTATATATGTATTGCAATAGGGAACAAGATTAATATACATACAGTAATTAAGCGATGTAAGTATTACAGTAGTGATAGTCTGTGTAAAAGTGTTTAAAACACAGATTTTGTTTGCACCATGAACACCGCACAATAGCTGGTTTATGGCAAATACTACACAAGGATGTAGACTGCGCATCTTTGTTAAAACAAAACTCTACAGGATTTTTAAAGGGCCCAGGTCTTTCCTCAACGTATCCACTCTTATACCACGAGTACTTGAATACGTCGAAAAATCTTGGGGAAGAAAACTGATTATGGGTTAGGGATTGCAACTTAATAATATTATTTCTCTGATGTAAATCTATGTCGTAGTTCATAAGAATCACTATATCCGAAAAAGTTCTAACAAAATTTTTTTGACCATAACTTGTCGAGTAGATACAATTCTAAATTAAGAAATATTTAAGTAAGGAGAGCGGCGGAGTAACGATAACAAATAATTGTTGTTAATGTACTATATTATTATTATTACAATTATTTTTATTATTAATCCTCCAAATTTATTACCATTGTTTTCTATGTAAAAGCGATCTTTTTTGATGAATAATGAATAAACTTATTATTAAAAAATGCGGGGGTATGGGGTACCCCGTCCTCCGTTATTAGCTTTTTATGAAGATATCTACCTTGAGACCATGTATTATGCTGGAAATTATGTTAAGGATAAAACTTATTTCTATTATATTTCATTTGATTTATATCAATAGACAAGTTTATTAATTTTGAAGCTTTATTATTATTTTTCTATTACATATATTAATTTTCTAAACTTGTTATACATCATCGTATTCTATGTAAAATCGACCTTTTTTTGATAAATAAGAAAAAGAAAAAGTGTAAAAAAAATGGGAGGTACGGGGTACCCCGTCCCCCGTTATTAACTTTTTGCGAATACGGACGACGCCACCCTTAGAGCCATGCAATATGCTGCAAATTATGTTAAGAAGAAAATTTAATATCTGTTATAATTTAGGAAATATTTGCAAAAATTGAAAAATCGTCCAAACTTTGGAGGGGGCTGTACCCCAAAATCGTGCGGATACGCCGATAAAAAAAAAATACGTGTCTCTTATTTTAAGGTACTTCTTTCGATCTGTTAATTTCATCGAAATCGGCGGGAGACACCCGCCGGTGTTCCCTTGTTAGTGCTATAATATTCTCTCTTTAAGACGTTTTCCCAATTATAAATATGCAAAACCACTCATTCACAAGTTTTGGTTTCAACTAAACGTACCAATTTTAAAATAATTTTTTGAGAACCATTATAAAATGAAGTGAATGTTTATGCTATTTGACTCGAGTCTAAACTAATTGCGTAAATAGATGTTCCCAATGCATCTTTAAGATGTTGAAATTTTTTATGCCCACTGGAATTAACATTTAATAATACGAGGTTACACTTTGCAAGTCAGTCACATTTGCTGGTTTGTTTGGATATGTTAATACGGAGAATCAAATACGAAAACAGATACACGTGCAATGCAGGTGATGCGTATAATGCAATACTGTATTAGAATAGGTGGAGTTTCTATATTTCTATCCGAGGGAAAAATTCTGATTGGTTGACGTTTCTGAATGTCTAGAAAAATAGTCAATCTTCATATCTGAACAAGTAATTCACACGAAATTCTAGTAATTTCTGTTCTATTAAATACGCGTAGTCAACTCGTCTGGCAAAGTTTGGAAATATCAACACTAAAATATTTGACTAGCCCAAAATTAACGCCAACACCGTAATATTTTCAACAGTGTACAGGCTGTTTCAGACCACTCGTCCACTATCTTTTTCTCGCGATGTATTGCAGCTAGTCTAATGCGACAAAAAATTTAATAACAAAATCCCACCTAAAGAATTGTGTGAAAATATTTTTAACTTCCGGAAAGGTTCCATGACACCGGAAGTGTATAACAATTTTCTTATTTTAAATGGAATCATATGTTTTTTTCTTACCTCCAATGAATTCTACAGATTATTTGAATACAATTTTCACTAAAGTTCTCTATCTCTAACTTCAACCGTTTTTGAGATATTTACGATTTTGTCAAATTTTTTCGTTTTCATCTCTTTCGAAAACGTAAAATTTTCTGTTCGTCAAAACGTAAACAAACCGTTAGGGTTATTTAACTGTCAAACACTTTTGACAGGTGAATAAACGAACTCTTAAAAATAACATTTACCGTTAATACTAGTGATGATTCTTTTTGAAAATTTAGAATGTTAATCATGATAGCAGTGGAAAAAAAAATAACAAAAAAGCACAAGTGAGTATACTAAATTTAATCGGGACCATTATCGCTTAAAGTATTCACAGTAACGATTAGTATGCAAGTTTCTTCTCTGTCCAAACCAATCTTTCTGATTTACTACTTCTGAATTTCGTTTCCAATATGTTGTACACCAAGTACGTCAAATTTCCAGACTAATTTAATTCAATCCGCTTTATACAATAATTGTATGCATCCTCCGATCTGCCCTATTTCATCCATCGTTTCGTAACAAACTCCCTTTTCTTTGAGAACAAATAATATCTACCACAACAATGTGTTTCAACCAAAGAAATGTCTTTTTTTTTAAGAACACTGTTCAAAATGTTTAATGTGTTAGTCTGAAAAATGTATGTGAAAGAACCACTTCTGTAAACAATATTTGTATATACTCACTGTTTTCGTACATGTCATAAATTGTGTTTCCAATAGCACATTGACAATGAGTAGAATAATAAATTTTTACAACATTTATTTCGTATGCATTTTCGTTTAATTCCTTGTTTACTCATGGATGAAATTTTTGCTTATGTTAGCAACATGAATGTTTAGAACATTCGTTACTCTCTAAAAACGAAATATTGTAAAGAATATGACATTAAAAATATATGGATTTTATACTCCTCGCACGAAAGTTAACGGGGATGATGGCCCGTTGTTCTCGCGTTCTGCGTCGAAATATACAATTAACAAAACTATTAACTACTTCGACTGTTTACACAATGGTTTCGGTATGGTTTAGTTGTAATAACTACTTATTTTAAATAAATATATACCAAGTATAAACGCAAATTCCCACACTTTGCTGCAAATGCAGAATATAACCCTTTGACAGTTGACAGCTATAACGAAATTGGTGGGAATACATTGGGAAGATGTGACAAGCACGCAATTTAAAAAGCAGTACCAACATAGTATGTTTAATTGAACATGAATAAGTTATATGTTAGTTGGTTATTTTAATAATATGGTATTGCATGGCGCGAATTTGCAAGTAATGACGTACCTCGTCTGTTATAGTAAATGAAGTATATTACATGTTAATAAAATTTCTTGCAAATGTTTTATTTTTGAAATACCTAAAACTCGCATCGTCAAAATATCAGGTTGCACAAATTATGCAACGCATGAGGTGTAACACATCTAGTGTCATTGAGTATACATTCGAAAGCTAGATATAAGCGATAAATTAAAAAATGTGGGCTTAATTAAAATGAATTGTTAAAAATGACATGTAAATCCTTAATTATAACACTAAACGTGATTGATGAATTAAACAATTTATTTTATGCGAACATGAAACTTTACACCATTAAGTGTGTTAGACATTTAGGTATTTTTGTTTATAAATAACACAAAGAATAACTAATAAAAGAAGATATAAATCCAATTCTTCCTTTTAAAAGAAAATTAGTCACAAGTCACCTATATGGTGCCAAATTTCTCTCTCTAATTAAAAATTTAATTTTCCTAGAAGACATCAAACTGTTTCATCGACACAATCAATTACTCACAGATATATATATGTTCTGGTATAGAAAACTTCTTTATTATACGAAAATTACTTTCCCCAATACCTTCAACACAATAAATTACACAGCAAAAAATCTATTCCTCGACTAAAAAGACCATTAGCCGCTTCTACGTACGACTTAATGCGAAACTATAAATACATGATGGGGCCTTCGTATTATGACGCTAACTCTGATCATAAAAACAAATCCTTTATCGCCGTATTAGCCGCCTTCGATAAACGTAAATCTTAATTTATATTTTCCTGTCGTTAATTCGTCAATAAAACGCCTGTCGCTTGATATTGGGTTCGATGTGACGTTCTTGGCAGCAGTTGGAATCAGTGCTGTGCTACATAATCCATCCTAACCATCCATTCTCGAAACATTAATTAAAATGAACAATAACACTAAGTCACTGGCTTAAACTGACACAGGTTTGTGGTTAATCCTAGCAGTTTCCTGCTTGATTGACGTGCATATAGAGGAATTATGGTAATTTGTGTTAAATTATAATAAGTTTTACTTTATTTCAAAATATTAAAACTGTTTCTGCCATAGTACCTTTCAACGTCTCATGTTCATAAAGTGAATGTCATAAAATCGTATATGTATAATCTTTCTTCCAAAAACGATATTCTATCACATTTGAATTGTACACAAACGTTATCCGTTAACACATATCCATATTATTGTGCCAACATCTTAAATAACAACTTTTTACAGATTAGTCGCCTAAAAGCAAAAGCGACTAAATCCATCTCATATGCCCTGTTGTGAAACATAGAATGAATTACCAACCATAGTAGGATGTAATTATTATTGTACGTACACACCTGTTTATAAATCCAGCATATTCCTATGGAATCAAGGGTATGGAATCTAATTTAGAGTTATTTAAAACAGGTTTCAAAGCCAAATGGAGAAGTAGTTGAAAGGTGAAGCGTGTAATCGGTTGCCTACTCTACAGGCAAATTTTGAATTTGTTAATAATGACTAGAGACCGGATTATACGCAAAGAAAAACTGGAATATATGCGCATATATATGTATCGATTTTTGAGAAAATATGCATAAACCTGGGGCATATATGCAAAAAAATTGGGACAATATGCCAATTTTTTATTTTTATTTATAAAATAAATAAGAGCAGAAATTTAAACATTAACTTTATTGCACAAAATTTGTTCACAACATATTTCTAAAACAATTTATAATTAAATGTTTTTTCAAAATTGTGTAAAAGAAAGTTTTGTCTTCTATCAGAATACATATCTTTATAAATAGAAAAGCTTCTTTCAACATCCACAGATGTAATTGGTGCATTTTTTAACTTTGCAATACATTCTAAACTAAAATTAAAGTCGAAATCGTTTACTGTTTCACCTTCCAAAATTTTCTTAACTTTCTTCAACTTCAAATACCCCGCATTTTTATTAATCACTTTTTTAAATTTATCGTATATAAAATTACCTATTGTACCCTTAACCTTCTTACACAGCATATCAAATTCGTCTACTATTTCGACTGATTCCGAGAGCGACATCCCTTGCGTTTCTAGTTTACGAATGGAACTTGAAACAAAGCTATAATTTGACTTAATATACAAAAGGTTTTGTAGCAATTCTGTTGATGTTACTACCTTTTTACAGTTTTCTAGAGCAATGCAGTCAGCAGTGATTTCAAGAATTACATTTTTTATTCCTTCAAAATTATCGGCGAAAAAAATTGCAGCCTCTAACTATGTACCCATCTCCGTAATAATCTGTTCAGGAGGCAACTAACACCGGGAAGTCGCTCCTTATAAAATGGATTCGTAAAGTGCTTTTAAAAATACTTTTTTGACATTGCTAATTAAATCATTAATCAAAGGGAATTGATTCCTAATGTCTTCGCCTACACGATTGAACTCATGAGCTAAACAAATGGTATGAATAATGTTAATATATTTTTTTTTTAATTTTGCGCCGCTTTTATCATGTATGGTGCAGCGTCGGACCACATTAGTAAAATTTTTTCACAAGGTATACTTCCAGGTAAAAAGAAATTTGATAAACCTTCTTGAACGAATTGGACAATTGTCACATTATTTGTTTTTGAAGTTCTTTACAATAAATTAATATGATTTACCTACAATATCTTCATGAAGAATTCTATTAACAAGGGGCAATATAACGGCCACACTTATCCGTACTTTCATCTACCATGATATAAATAAAATTATTCTCTAGCAATTGTTGAATTTCTGCTATTGTTTGCTGGGAACAAGATGTGACATAATTTTTTCGTAAGGTACTTTCGTCAGGTATCTTATGTTTGCAATATTTTTGCAGAAATGATTTCAAATTAACATTGTTTAATCTTGCTAATGGTATGTTAGACGAAATTAATACGTTACACAGATCCGTATTATATTCTTCTTGTTCTGAGTTTCGTGAAGTTGATGCTACACATTGACGTAATAGATTGCTGCACATATGCGGATCGCTTTAGTTTTTTCACATTTTCCAATATGTGATGGAGTTTTAGCGTGTTGATCAATCGAGTATTTTCTCTCAGAAGACACCTACAAAACAATTGTCATTTTATATCAAAAGTTAAAGAATTTAAAAACAATTGTAAAGCTTTTAGTAAAATTAAACTTACCAGTTTACTGCAGGCTCGACAAAATATTTTGTCGCCATCCTTTATGAGTTCAGGATGTGACTTAATCCATAAGGAAATTTTGTTCGCTATACTCATTGTATGTGCGCACAGTATTTAAAAACGTAACACAATTACATGCTGTTTCGTCAAAGATGAATTCAATGATATGAATAGTTTATTTCGGGAATTAATAAGATATGCCAAAAAAATAAAATGTCATTGCACTTGCATATACTCGGTTCCCTAAATAAGACTATTAAAATGGAGCTTCTTAGCATCTTAGTGCTAAGTATAACCTTAATTATAATGTAAACTTTATTTTCTATGTTAATTCAAGTTTATATGTTTATGTTTCTATTATATTTTGCTCGAAGAGATTTTTCATTCTTCTATTTGATAACTTGTGCTATATTCGCCTCGAACTAAAGAAAATAACGGTATCTTAATGTCAGTTATTGGTATCAATTCAAATTCAATGTTGGCTTGCCTGATAGCGATAACAATCGAAGGCTGATTACTGGTAATTTTAGTTTGAATCCTCATTCGGCCTGTGGCCACGAAAGACTACGGTTGATATTGAATTCCTATAACGATTTTTATGCCACACGATCAAAAATATCGAAGTATCACGAAGTGTTTACCTAAAAAAAAAGTGTCCATATTACTCCTGAATAATTAAATCCTTACTTTTACCTATAAAATTGTCAAAAATTTCCTATAAAATTTCCTAAGAAGATTCCTGACCATTCCATGCTATTGACCAAGATAGGGGCCTGTTCAACCGAAAGTAAAACCTGTACTCAAAGATTTGCTAGTTCATCGCTTGTCTGCCTGTCCTAGTCAAGTTAGTATTCCATCAAGTAAATCCCACCTAAAAAGGAAAATAGGGATTTAACAACAAAGAAACCTACCGTTATTCTTACACTACATCAGTCTGTAAACCCATCAAATTTCATTCAAATCGGTGAAACACACTTACCTCCGTTCCCTTATTAGCTATCTATCGAAACCTTTTGTATTGTTAATAATAATCAAATCAGCAGTAATTGAAAGTGCACCGAAATTGGAGCACAAATTAGACTTTCAAATTACCGGTTTTCTCAAAAACAGTGAAAGAGAAATGTAAAATCTATTGGATGTTCTATTTCATAGAATTCTGTTTGCATCCATTGTATAACTTCTCCGACTTCCATTGAAATCGCTAACACTTGAAAGCCTTCTCTTGTGAATTGGGTATTTTAGTATTTTTCTCGAGTTTTTGTACATTTGTGTTTTACAATCTTTTTAATATGTTTGTGTGCATCTGGATATATTTTATTAACCTTTAAAATACTTTTAAATTCATACGCTTTTTACTTTAATTATTTTTATCTTTATCCAATGTCAGATGTCTTTAACAAATTACGGACCTGTTTCATTTAATTTTTGTACGATGTATCTTTTCTGAAGATGGCCCTAGGCCGAAACATATAAAGGATAATTTTAAATAAAACACGATTGGAAAGGACTCCATATATCTTTTATTTTTATTTTTTTATTTTAATTTCTTCTTTTTCTTGATTTTTTAGGTCGTAAATACGGAAATGAACATTAACAACAACGTTTTGCTTTATTTTCAAAGCCTTTTCAAGTACAAAAAATATAAAATGTAAGTAGTGAAAGTTATAAATAAATTCTTTGTAAATAAATAAATGACAAATTGTTTTGTTTACTAGGATTTTGAATATATCATTACGTTTTATTTAAAGATTACGTTTTAATATAGGATGACCGGTGTGAAGTTAGCAATAGATTTCAGCAATAGATATCTTGGCGACGAATATGGGCTTAAAACAATATATGATACTGTATTCCAGTAAAACGACAAGATTTTCATAAAAAAAAAACCACTAGTATAATTGACCGTTTGGTATTGATAATTAACCGCACTAATGCTAAGTGTTCCGTCGTCCAAAAATTCTTACATCGATGCCAAAAACATCTATTGCTATACTGATGCTCACGGAAATTTTTAGCTTTTTCTGGCAAATTCCTAACGCGCATGAATTAGGGAACTTACACAGCGAGTATAAATCTGCTCCTATAATTGTAACATTTTTTTTAATAAACAATTAAACTTGATATTCCACGCGAAACAGGGACACCGATCTAAAAAACATCTATTGCTATGGTGATGGACACGAAAATTTTCAGCTTTTTTTGCATATTCCTAACGAGTATCTCCTTCGGAATCGTTTGTAGTTGTTTGTAGCGACTTCTCTTCGTTTGTATTTGAAAAATAAACGAATGGCGATAATTTAAACAAATTGTCTGAATGTGAATTTGTTAATTATTGAAATATCGAAAATCCGCTTTTGCAGTCCCTTTCAGAATCGTTTGTAATAGTTTGTAGCGATTTTGCCTTCGTTTGTTTATAGTTCAAAGATTGCTGATTGGCAAATTGTTTAAATTATCGGCAAAAATTATCTTTCAACTAAAAATGAAGGGAAAGAGTCGGATACGACTGATTCCTTGAAAACCTTATAATTATTAATGAATAGAACTATAAACGAAATTATTGTTACTGCAAACAACTACAAATTTTGTTCTTTGTTTAAAACTGTTATATTGTTGAAATTAAAAGGATGATTTTGAGTTTTTTCATGTTTTTTTTTTAAACGTAATCCAACTAATAATTTTCAAAAACAAAATAATGAATTAATTATAAAATAAAAATAAAAAATTGGGAATTACTTAAATTTATTACCAAAAACGAATCTAAATCATAACAAATTCACAATGCACAAGCTCCAAAATTGTATGGTTTACCAAAATTACATAAAAATAATATATGTACAAAGTCCTTTTCATAAATTATCAAAATTTTTAGCAAATTGCCTTAAAAATATTGTGTTCAAAAATGACTACTATATAAAAGATTCATGGTAATTCAAAGAATTTATAGACAATATTAAATTAAAACCAAATTTCAAAATGATATCCTTAGATGTAGTATCCTTATATACAAATACACCATTAGATCTGGCAAAACAAATTATGCACAAAAAATGGCAATTACTTGAAAAATTTTACAAATATACCTATCACAGAATTTATTAATACAGTAGAACTAACACGAACACAAACATATTTCCAATACAAAAATAAATTTTATAAACAAATTTTTGGATGTGCAATGGGTTCACCAATTTCTAGTATCATTGCACAAATTGTTTTAGAGTATATAGAAGAAAATTTTAAATAATATAATTTCGAAATAATTTTTTCAAAAAATATGTAGATGATTACATAACCGCATTAGAAGAAAAAATATACCAGTTTTACGTGAAAAATTTAATTCTTTTCATCCAAGATTAAAATTTACAATTGGAATTGAAGAAAACAATAGCATTACCTTTTTAGACCTCAAATTCATCAAAAATGACAACAAAATTCTAAGTAAATGGTATACTAAACCAACATGGTCTGAACGTTATCTAAATTTTAAGTCTTCACAACCTTTATCTCAAGTTTAACTGACAGAACAATAACATTAACAAGTCCAGTTTTTTTTCTGATCAGACTAAATAATTATCTAAATTCTCTTATAAATAAAATATTCAAACAAAGAATTTTTCTTTTTTATAATAAATCAAAAAAAACAATTATAAAAATTCCTTATAGTAAACATTTATACGAAAAAATAAATCAAATTTTCAAACTATATAATTACAAAATCGCCTATCAAGACACAAACAAACTGCAAAAGCACCCTAATAGCCAGAAATATTACATAGATATTTTTAAAAATATATTTTATAACTATTTTTCGTGAGAGGTTTTTGAATATATTTTCATATTTTTTCTAAATATAGATAAAATATTCAATTCAAATATTTATTCCATATTTTAAAATTAATGTAAGCGCTATATTTTTTCTAAAATATTTATATGAAAATTGTGATTTTTTATGCAATCTATTTAATTTGTCAAAATGAACTAAAATTGTTCTTGGTTATTTAGAATGTATAACGTCGATAACGAAAAGTTGAATCATACATAGAGTTGTCTAAAAGGCATTTCACATTCACCATACAAGTTAATAATCAATAATTCTGGCATCTTTTAAGGCATACTGAAGGTTTATCAAATTAATCACTATTTTTTAATTGAAGTGTTCTAAATAAAAAAACAAACGTATTTATTATCATTTTATTTGAATAAGCAATAAGAATGAAAATACTCATTTTAAGTCTAGCTTTGGCTGTGCCAGGTACAACCCTATGGCTTTTTTCATATCTTCGGTAGTGGCGCTCTCATGGCGTTTCCTTGTGGCCTCTAAAACAATGCCAATTGTATTAGATCATACCATGAATAAAACATCGTACAACATTATCAACACCTACTAATACATTTGGGGCATTTACAATAATTGGAGTGGTAGCTACATTCTAATATTTACGATACCTATTTTTACTTTATTTCATAATATTTGAAGACATTCTACGTACAAACAATAAAACAACACAACGTATTCTAACCTCTATTTGAATGATAATGATATTGATAATTGGAGTGGTAGCTACATTCTAATACTTACGATACTTATTTTTACTTTATTTCATAATATTTGAAGACATTCTACGTACAAACAATAAAACAACACAACGTATTCTAACCTCTATTTGAGGTTATGACGCTTACGTACCGATATGAATCTCTTAAGCAAATCAACTAGCAATTTATCTGGTAGATGCAGTGCATATATGATGCATAAAATTCCTACAATTATATTATTAAACGATTTCTGTACATAGCGATATTGAGCATTCCAATTATCTTATAAATGCCATGACATGTTCAAAGTTTTGCTTACATATAATATAATACAAAACGCAGATATATTAATAGAAAAGTTACGGCGCTCAACTAAGATACTAATTAAATCATATTAGATATATATTATCTAATTTAATCTTTAAACTATCATTTTAAATAGGTACATACTTACTTAATATATATGCATATTTTACCTATTTTATATTATTCGTCCTACGCACCAAATGTACAAAAGCAAAAATTCAATCTTTTTTTTTATATGAAATAAATATTTACAGAAATACAAAGCAAAATATTCTTGCAAAGTTATGAAAAATATATTGAGAAAACATTTGCAATAAAATATTATTAATGTTACATAACATATATATTTTTTAAATGTTTTCCTAATATATTTTTTATAATGTATTTTATGCATATTATATTAATATAACTAATTTTCAAGAAAGATTTAATATTTTTTAAATATTTATAAAATATGAAATAAATATAGTTGGTCACTGGGGCAAATCTATTCAAAATTAAAATTAAAAGTTGAAAAAATAAAACATCACACATACTTTATAAAATAGACTGTCAAAATTGTAATGGTGTACTTTACGTTTGGGAAGTGGTTGCCAAATTTATTTTTTTTCCCCTACGGGAGAAATGGGAAACAACATGGCAAGGGGCTTGTAGAGGAAAAGCCACGCAGTACGCTAAAATTCACCATTTGATTTTTCACTCAGTTTGGCATGGTGGTCGTGCCGAAACTGCACGTTTCTTTTATTCTTCTATTGCCAAGATGAAGTTTGGTCACGGCCCTTTTTCAGCGCATTTATATAGATTAGGGATAATTGACTCGCCTGCTTGTCAATGTGGTTATGCAGTGGCTGAATTTAATTTTAATTAATTGGCATTGTTAAAGCATAATATATCTTTTCCTACAGCGATTGTGCCTGCCCTTCAATGTAACAATTATGAAGTATATCACGGCTTTTATTAAGAAATGTGAAATTATGATTTAAATGTCTGATTTAGTTAATGTGGCTGATGGGTTTTGACCCTTTAATGCAAAAAACATGGCTATAATGTTAAAACAGTTTCTTCGTATCATTAAATACAAGAGAGTTATTAGGCATGCTGGAAAAATTGAAAAATTCCATTTTGGGCTATAACTCAAAAACAAAAACACGTAACTAATTTTTGTATTCACCATTATATAAATTATGAAAAATGAGATCGAGGCGTGCCCTCTCGTTTTTTCCTATCTCTTACAGTTCTGAAATTGGTCTATTCTGACAAGCAAATTGGACCAATCAGTACAATGATTTATTGCAATAATTTATTTCACTAACGAATATTGTTATTACTTAATCAAAGATTGTAAATAATATTTTACCCTCGATTTTATCATAACAATGACACATTTCTTTCTGTCGATGAAAACTCACTCAATGAATGTAGATTATGATATGACGCTCGGTATTTTTTCCCAGTGTAAGTCTTCCTTATCTGTCACATTCCTCATAAATTACACGCTGACAATACTGAATTTAGTACAGAGGAATACTAATAAATTCCTGATAATAAAAAGTACCATCAACCCAGAAGAATTAATAAATTGGTATTACAGTCGCTTTTCCCACCAATAACTCCTATGTTAAAACCACAATGGGACCGAGACAAGGGACACATTCCACCCCGATCGTAATTTATTGCACGTATTTCCACTGCTAAGCAAATCGAAAAGCCATTAGGGAAAATCGCGACATCACTGCTTCGTTGTTTTTAATAATAGAAGTCTGGGCAATGGGTTGAAATTTCATTGGATATTCAGCAGTTATAACTTAACAAGCTTTTAATCGATTTAATTCATTTGGGTATTTAAAATCCTTCCTCGCAAATAATTTAATCTTAGTTTAATGGATTAACATCTTTATTAGTCTAAAGTCTAAAGGATATTTATGGTTATTGTTTAAGGCTAATTTAATATATTTCACTTAGAATTAATATAGAGTGTCTCACCAAACTGGGGCATTAGATTTCTTTGAACTACTAATAGAAATTTGATTTTGAAACTTGCAGTGTAGACATGGCCTACTGTGATCTATTTGAGGAAAATATTTTCAACTTTATAGCACTTTCGGTATATCAGGGTGTTGATATCAACTTTTTTATTTTAATGGAATGGTATACTTTTTATCGGTCTAATAAATTTGGCGAGTCATTTGCAACTAGTTTATATAAAGGTTGTTTAACCCTAAACTCTACCGTTTTTGAGATATTTTCATTTTCGTTGATTTTTTGACATTTGCACTCTTTCAAATAAAATCAAATATTTAATGAGATAGCAGATATTTAGTGATTCTACTAAAGTCGATGTAAATACAAGGACGTCGCTATAAGGTGTTATAGCAATAATCACTGAATCACATACAGGATGTTCAAAAACGCGCCTCCAATGTGGATATCTTTAAGCCAACCAAACTTTTCTCGTTCATATGGAACATAGTATTTTTTACTACAGCATTGAATGTAGCGCAAAATTCTACATCGATTGATATTAGGGTTTGGTATACCTATTCTTAATAGTTTTTTGAAATATTAGCATTTCTTGCAAAAAATTGCTAAAAATATGCTAAATTCCAAGTTTCAAACAAATAAAATGAGTTTTTTTCCCACAAAACAAACTGTACATTATTTACCTTACCTATCTAAATATTTATGTTTCAGATATCTAACGTTCACTAGTTTCTCACTAATAGTAATGTCTTTTAGTTATAGAGTACGTGAATTAATTATTAGATATTAGTAGGCCATGAGATGTATTAACAAACAAGTGATATCCATCATTATTGGTAATTTACCAAATTGCGCAGTGATAAACTTATGCAGTATTAACAAGTCATATCTTTTATAGTAAGTCCTAAATGCTGTCAACTCCTTCACACATTTTCTTCTAACAAGTAAAATATTATAAATCGAAAGAAATAAGAAAAACATTGAGAGTTACATATATACAAATAACATTTTAGACTTATTCTATATTCATGAAGAATGTAACAATGATTAGATACTTCACTTATTTGCAATGAATAAAAACCCCAAAAAAAAAAATACAAAGGGAAATTAAAGCAGATATCTTAAATACAACCATAATATTTGAAATATTGTTCACTTGCTAGACCAGATATTTTCTTTTTAGGAGAGCTGTTTGACATGGAGTCTCCGAAAGCAATGTAGCCTCGTGGCTTTTTGTATTAAACTAGGTATTAAGCGATACAGACAGATGACATAAATCAGGAACAAACTATTAAAAATCTTCGAGAATGTCCCACATATATGTTCTTTCAGAATAATAGTTTCTTAGTTTTTTTTTTTAATTTGACTTATTTTCGATGTATTTAATAAGCAGCCAAAAATATTAATATGTAATTTGCTGTCACATAATAATTATGGCTTATTAATATTTTATAATTACAATTACATAAAATTTGCTAATAATTGGAAAACTTCTAATGCTAACTGTCTCGGATATGGAAACCAAACAATGCAAAAAAAGATAACGCATCGCGTTTTAGTGTTTTTAGGAAAAAATATTTTATTTACTCGAAACTTGGAAATTAGTCATATTTTAGGCCAGTGGTTCTCAAACTTATTTAGACACTGTACCCCTTTTTACCCACAAAACATTTTAGGTACCCCTTCTCAGTTACCGGTACTAAGTAAACTATAATTAATATATTAAACAAATCTTAAAGCCTTCTATGTAGCATAGAAGTATAGTGTTAACCGTTGAAACTGAATTACGGATCATGTTTAAATAAAAACAAAGAGATATTGTTTACAAACATTTTTATTACATTAAAAACAAACACACACAAAATTTAAAGAACAAAAAGCGCTTACTTTCAAAGAGATTAGTGAGAAGGGTGAGCTTGTTTCCCTTTGCACAGTTTATCAAAATTGGGTTTTAACTTGGTTAAATACAATCTTAAATCATCTTCAACATTTAATTTGTTTCTAGATTTATTTTTAAGATAGGTTAAACTTGAGAAACCCTTTTCACATAAATAAGTGGTGGAAAACCCAACAAGAAATTTAACAGCAGTGCTTGACAGTTCTTTGTATTCCTTCCCAATACCGACCCAGAAATCCTAACAATGTAGTACCAGCAGTCAAATATTTGTTTTTCAACGTGGGATCACATGATACTTCAATGAGGTGTTCCTTTTGAAAGATAGTCAGGTTAGTGTCCATAGCATCAGCATTAAAGGGGTCACGTATCCAGTTATACTGTTTCTCCAAAGGTGGAAAGTACTCTCTTATGCGGATCTTCAATGCATTCAAATGCTGGCCCATTTGAGTCTTGAGTTCAGTGAAATCAGATATGTTTTTCTCATTATCTTGCAAAAATGTAAGTAATCTTTCAAACGGCTCGCAGTTGTTATTTTCTATTTGTTTTTTCCCAGAGAATGATCTTTTTTACCATTGCATCAGTTTTCTTTCTATATTAAAAATATCAGAAACACTGCCTTGCTTGGATAAATTCCAGATGTTGAGTTTTCCAAAAATATCACTTAAATAAGCCAACTTCAAAAGCTAATCAAAATCAGTAAGTACAGAAGACAGATGGGATTTGTGTTCGGTAAAAAAATTATGTAATTCTTTGTGGAGTTCAAATACACGGACAAAACATTCCCCGAGAAAGCCATCGTACCTCAGTATGTAGCAATAAGTTCTCATGGAGGCTCCCCATATCCTGGCATAGAATTTTAAAGTAACGAGATTTTAGGGGCCTAGTTTTTATGAAGTTCACAATTTTCACACTCTGATCAAGGACATCTTTAAGTTCATCAGGGAGGTGCTTAGCCACCAAAGCCTCTCGGTGAAGGACACAATGAGTGAACTTACACTCAGTTGAAACCGTTTTAATATGGCCTACCAGCCCTGTGATGTGACCGCTCATAGCCTTAGCACCATTCATACACACTGACACACAGTTTTTCCACTCGAGCTGGTTTTCGAAAAAAAAAGAGTCTAACAAATTGAAAATATCTTCACCTTTTGTCGATGTTTTAAGTGTCTTACAAAATAAAATATCTTCAAATATTTCATCTTGAAAAATGCCACGTTCAAAAACGATTAGTTGGGCTAGGCCAGCGACATCCGTGGTTTCATCGAGTTGTATACCAAAGCAAGGACTAGCTCGAATTGCTCCAACAAGTTGTTCTTTTGTGTCATACGCCATATCACTAATTCTCCTTGAAACTGTATCATTTTATAATGGAATTGCTGTAATTCTTTTTGCCTCGTTCCCTCCAAACATACAAGAAACAATTTCTGCTGCGGCAGGGAGGATTAGGTTTTCGTCAATAGTATGGTTTTTACCAGACTTCGCAATTAAATGACTAACTTTGTAAGAAGCTTTTAGAGCACTTTCATTTTGTTCTGCCACCAGAAAAGTGTTTTTATCGTGTTTTTCCTACTTTTCAAATCTTCCAAAAGACGTTCAAAGTACCGTAACTCCTTTTTGACTAAGTTCTCATGTTTGCTTTCAAAATAGCGTTTTAAAAGAGAAGGTTTTATAGAATTGTTTGATAAAATTTCTGAACAAACAACGCATTGTGGATTAGGCTGGTCTGAGCTTCCAGTCCAAGTAAAACCTAATTTTAAGTACAACTCGTCATATTTTCTCTTTTTACTTTTATATTCATTTGCCAGTTTTTCAGGTTTTTTTATTTTTTCCTTGAGCTGCTCATTAGTAACAAGACGTTCAGATCTACTTTCATTTTGTGAAGTTGATGGCCCAGAATTTTGATGCAGATCTTCATGAGGCCTTTTCTTTAGGAGCCATTTATCCATTGTTAATTTTTATTGTAAAATTCACTTACGTGGTACCTGACTCAGTTTTCAAACAGATGTCCGTAAACGTGTTTCAACAGGATTGAGTGTCCGCAGAATAACACAACACACCACAAAAATAACACAATACTGAGAGCGAGCTTGTAATAACAGGCAATGCTACTGCAGTGCAGTGACACGAGTGATTGGCCGGCCACACAGCCCCACTCTGATGACTAAGCCCTTAGTGGCGCGCGCACGTCAACGTGTCCATACGTGTCCCGGGTTTTTTTATTTTATTGTTGCCGGCGCGTACCCCCTAAAAAATTTCGCGTACCACAGTTTGAGAACCACTGTTTTAGGCAATAAATGCTAATATCTCAAAACTATCAAAAATAGGTATACCAAGCTCTAATGTCAATCGATATAGAATTTTACGCTGCACTCAATGCTGTAGTAAAAAATATCATGTTCCACTTGAAATAAAAAAGTTTTGTTGGTTTAAAGATATCCACATTAGCGATGCGTTTTTGACACCCTGTATGTGATTTGGTCATTATTGCCGAATACACTTTCGTCTTTGTACTTACATCGACATTAGTAGAACCACTAAATATCTGATACTTCATCAGCTATTTAATTTCACTTGAAACAGTGCAAACGTCAAAAAATCAACAAAATCGCAAATATCTCAAAAACGGTTGAGTTCAGAGTAAGGACCCTTATATAACTAATTGCAAATGACTCGATACATTCATTGTACCGAAAAAATACCATTCCAATTTAAATAAGAAAGTTGATATCAACACCCTGTATACCGAAAGTGCTATAAAGTTGAAAATATTTTCCTTAAATAGGCCACAGTGGGCTATAACTACACTGCAAGTTTCAAATTCAAATTCCTGCTAAAGTTCAAAAAATCTAATAACCAGTTCGGGTGGGACATCCTGTATATGTACATACAACTTTCATTCTAATTCTTTTTGTTGGGAGACAGATGGTAGTGAATCAAGCATGAAGACAATACAGTTCCTCATGCATTATTGATTACAGAGTCTGTGGTTAACGTCTTCGACGTTAAGGGACAACTTCTCAATCAAAACTTGTACGATAGAAGCGTATTCGAGGTCCACTTTCTTTGTAGGTTAAGTTAATAGGACCGCAAATCCCACTAGATTCAATACAAGGCCTCGATATATAGGATATATGGTTGTCGCGTGAGCAACTTCAGAACTTCCATACATACATACATATGTGCTGGTGGTGAATGGTGAATAGCAATGAGGAAGGAAAGTAGATTGTCGTTGTAGAGAGATAAGAATTTAAGAGTCGTTGGTGAAGTATAAGATAGAAAATAGGATTTTTCTGGCAAAATTGAATGAATAAATTTTTATAACCATCATTAGAGAGATAAGGATAGATAAATAGATTAGTGCTCTAGATTTTTTTATACGAGATATTATTTAATCGAAAGCACAAACTTAGAAGTACATAAAATGAACTAAAATCACAAAAGAAGTTTGGCATTCACTCTCAGGTGTGTAAAAAGCGCGTCAAGTCAGAAAATTCATTAGTTCTAGTTTAAACTTCGTGTCTGATTGTATTTCTTTTATGCTCTGGGAGGTGAGTATTATAGGTATCTGCATAATTTATTGTAGAATACTTTTTTACCATTTTTTGTAAAAGGTTAATTTATGGGAATTTTTTAATTTTTAAAATTTATATCTGTGTGAATTGTTTTGGAGAAACAACGACAACAGCACACACTATTTTTACTATTTTGCGAAATTTTTAGACAATGTCGCTGCAGTTTTGTATACCACAGTTACAAAAAGAGCAATAACATTGTTAGAAAGTATTGCACCACAATCTTCTAGAAAATATTGTGAAATGTTTTACAATATTTTACAACTAGTAACATTTAAATTCGTGTACCAAAATGGCTACCTGTGACTAATCAGCATCTCTAAAATAATATTACGAACATTACTGCTGAAATATTTTTTTAATATTTAATTATCATGTAATTCCGCTCATGCAAGCGTCATCTATTATTGAATAGAAAGCTATCAGCACCTATCTTCACTTGTTACGAGGTTTTTTATGTGATAACCTTTTTTTATATATATATATAGAGGGGAAAACCTTCCAAAGGCACCTGGACCGCCCATATCTCCAGGTAGTGTCAGATCTTTGCTGACTAAAAACCCCTCTTTGCAAACGATCGTCTTCCTAGCTCGGAATTACTAGTCGGTATTACTTCGAGTAGGGAAAGCTACAGGTGTTCGAGCTGCCTTCCACCACCTCGGACAGAAGAAAAAGGTGTGCTCGACCATATCTCTCTGTTGACAGTATACGCATTGCTCTGATGGGCTCACCTTGAAGCGGTATAGATATGCACGGAAATACCCGTGTCCAGTCAGCAGCTGAGTAAGATAGTAGTGGTGACTACAATCCGCACCTTTCCTCTCGATCTTCATTCTCTGCTCGGTTATAAGCTCGATTGGCGATACTCTGGCCAACACGAGCAGTGCCTCCGTGGATGTGGTGTGTGCGCATAGCGATCTTACGCAATATTCTCACGAACAGTCTTCTGTAGATGTGTTTTTCCATAACGTTCCCCCATATAGAGGCTCCATACAGCATGATGGGCTGGACCTTTGCCCAACTAGCATAGTATCCGCCAGTTGTTTTCCTGCGGTCCCCCATGTTTAGCAGAATGCGGTAAAGTATCGTAAGAGCGCTCCCAGCTTTCTCCGCCGTTGCACGCATGCGGGTTCCCATTATAAGGTTCCTATCCAGATAGACACCCAGATATTTCAGACTCTGTTGACTTTTGATTGACACCTCTCAAACTCTAATGTTGACTTCTTTAGTTTTTCTTCCCCCTACTAATAGGACCGCCTCCGTTTTGTGAGGCGCCATTTTCAGATGCTTCTCCTGCAACTATTCTATCACGCTGGACAGGCAAGTCTCGGTTGCTGATTTTAAGAGTTCTGGAGTCCTGGCGGTTACCTACCACTAGTTGCACTCCCATCGGCATAGGGATTTTAAGCACTTGATCATAATATATGTTCCACAGGGTTGAGCCTAAGACTGAGCCTGTGAACTCCACATGTCACGCTGTGGTTGATGTTCTGACCAACGATCAGGAATCTATCTCCCAGATAACTAGCTATCATGTTATATATATATATAATATATATATATAATATATATATATATATATATATATATTATTGTGATTCCCCTGGCTATATGTTTTTAACAAAGCAAAAGAAAATAAATAAATAACTTTCTTTAATAAAAACGTGCAATCATTAATAACATGTATAATTCATGAACAAGTCTATACAGGAAATATATAAAAAAATATGAGAACTCTTCCTCAGGTGAGTATAGCTATTTGGAATATTCAAACAAGTATTACATTATCCAGTATAACTTAGATACTTTTATTCAAATATGAACTTTTAAAATCTCCCGGGCTATCATAAGGGAATAGAAAATCACCACCACGTTTGCCAATTTACAAAAGCTCAGAATTTAAATCTCATACGAAACAATAATAATTTAAACAATGTTTTGACCAGATACCTCGTTTTCCGGTTATACAAATGCCAGAGTACCTCTGAATGTGATTTCCTTGTAGTGACAATCCAGATTGCTCGTATATTCATCTCCTTCGTTACAGTCAGGATGTTTGATTAAACTCTGGACAGCAAACACATGTAAAACCCCATGTAAACATGTACCAGATATAGTAAACACCAAATTCGTGAATTTATCCCTACGATACCAGATATACCCCCGCAATATGGTTTAATTCATTTATATTTGATGAGACATGACACAGCTTTTTCTAAGATTTTCATCAACTATCAACACTAACCAAGGATATTCATACATTTTCTCTATACGAATCACACTAGACACTGAGTACTACCCCATTCAATTAAAATAGACACCTAGGTTACCAAGCTATTGTATAGTTGTCAGACGATAAATTATATTCAACTTCCGTGACAACTAGTGTGAATTAATCCAAATTATACTGGACTTACAAACAGGTGTGTACATAAAATAGTAATTGCATTTCAATATGGTTGGTAGCTTTCCTCTTATGAAACACAGCATTTCCCAAATAAATATTGAATAAATTTTATCTTGTATGAAAATTTTAAATATTGATTTCTCTTTTTAATTAACAAGAAACGAGGTCTGTTACAGCAAAGGAATAAACGTCCCTGAGACGCTATCTTGTTCCAACACAACGTCCTTTTGTATTGGAAACGTTTCAGGGCTGGTCTAATCCAATCACCAAACACACCCCACTAAAATTGCATTTATCATTTAACAAAACTGAACACAATAACGATTAAGGTATGCAAATAATTAAAACATTATTTACAATAAGGATATATCAAATTTATGTGATCCCTTTCATTCTATCGTCATAACCTTTAGTAATTCTGTAATCACTTTCTGCATCGGAATGATATTCATCTTGACTATCCTCATCCTGGTTTCTATGCTCACCATGTATTTTACTGTCAAAACCTTCGCTCATTTCAAAAGCCTTATCCTCCTCTTTGCAATCCTTATCTTCTTCCTGTTGCATCACCGATTCATCCTTACAAGAAATTCGCTTTTTCGCTTGATTTGCATGAACCTTGTCAGCAGATTCATTCGTGTTATTATCAACATCCATTGACTGTGCTTGAGCATCCTGAGCGCTTGTTTTATCTAACGTAGACTGTTCGTTTTTCTCCACATCTTCTTTCGCCTCAGAATCCATCGCATCATCAAATTGTGCAGTTTCCTTTTGATTGTCAGTATCATCTTTTTCGGTTTCAAGGGCATCTGGTTTGTTGGAATTTTCGGAATTATTACTATCATCTTCTTCAGTTGCATCTCCTTTTTCAACATCTGGATCATCGTTTTCTTGTTCTTGATTTTCATTTTCATTTTCCGGAGGCATTTGTTCTTTCATAACGTCTATGTCGGAAGGATTTTCATCTTGATCTCCTTCATTTCCTTTTTCATTGTCGTCTAGTTGTAAATCATCTGGTAAGTCCATAGGTTCTGGTTCCAGCAATTCCGATTGATTGCTGTGGTAAGGATCAATTTGATCGTCATCATATTCGGGATCCTCTTCATTTATTTGGTTTTTATCATTCTTAAACTCACCATTGGGATCTGAGGACTCGTCTTTGTACGTAGGTGCGCTTTCTTTTGTCATCAATTCTTTATTACCGTCTTGTTTACCGCTATATTCTTTTTCTTCATTTGTTCCATCTTCGTTTTCATCAGCCTCATTTTCTTCTTCTTCGTCTGAGCCCCAAATTTGCTCATCTAATTGATCTGCTCCTTCTTCAGTGTCCCCCATTTGTCCTTCTGTTTCCCTTCTAATCAATTCTTGTGTTCCTCCCCATATATTCCTTACCTCTTCTCTTAACTCATCTATTTGCTGTCGCTCCTCAATCCTATCTTGCATATACATCTTAATAAAATCTTTAAACATCATGTCCCCATCAATTCGCTCTCTCTCTGGTATTTCTTCTGTGTCACCCTTCCTAATTGCTGATACCCTCAATGCTGACTTAGATTTGCCCCGCCTTCTAATATCCATCCTTTCTTTTAAATTACTTATAACAAATATTGAGATATACTAAATAAAGTTGCCCAAATAAACTCGCCTCACGTTCGGTGCGCCAAAAAGTTATATTGTGATTCTCCAGGGGTATATGCTTTAACAAGCAAAAGGAAAATAAATAAATAACTTTCTTTAATAAAACAGTGCAATCATTAATAACATGTATAATTCATGAACAAATCTATACAGGAAATATATAAAAAAAGTATGAGAACTCTTACTCAGGGTGAGTATTGTTATTTGGGATATTCCAACAAGTACTATCAATTATCCAGCATAATTTAGATTCGTTATTTCAAAAAGGAACTTCTAAAATATTCCGCGCTGTCATAAGAGAATATAAAACCACCAACCAAGTTTGCTAACTTACACAAAAGCTCAGAATTTAAATCTCATACGAAACAATAATAATTTAAACAATGTTTTGACCAGATACCTCGTTTTCCGGTTTATACAAATGCCAGAGTACCTCTGAATGTGATTTCCTTGTAGTGACAATCCAGATTCGCTCGTATATTCATCTCCTTCGTTACAGTCAGGATGTTTGATTAAACTCTGGACAGCAAACACATGTAAAACCCCATGTAAAACATGTACCCAGATATAGTAAACACCAAATTCGTGAATTTATCCCCTACGATACCAGATATACCCCCGCAATATGGTTTAATTCATTTATATTTGATGAGACATGACACAGCTTTTTCTAAGACTTTTCATCAACTATCAACACGTAACCAAGGATATTCATACATTTTCTCTATACGAATCACACTGAGTCACTACCCCATTCAATTAAAATAGACACCTAGGTTACCAAGCTATTGTATAGTTGTCAGACGATAAATTATATTCAACTTCCGTGACAACTAGTGTGAATTCATCCAAATTATACTGGACTTACAAACAGGTGTGTACATAAAATAGTAATTGCATTTCAATATGGTTGGGTAGCTTTCCTCTTAATGAAAGACCATGCAATATAGTATATTATTATATATATATATATATATATAGCCCACAGAAGCTTTGTATGCTGGTCACAGTTGACGTGGAAAATGCCTTCAACTCGGCACCATATATGATGAGATACTTCTTCTTTCCAGCTCATTTAGAATACCCTCCCATGGTGCCGAGTTGAAGGCATTTTCCACGTCAACTGTGACCGGCATATACAAGACTTCCTTGAGCTGTATGGTCCCCGTTTAGCTTCTTCTGCCGCCTCTTTGACCTTCTGGAGGGCATGGATGGTGGATTTTCCTTGCCTGAATCCAAACTGGGCCTCGGACAGGCCTCCATCTCCGCTTTTAGCCTCATTGAAATCAACTGCTCAAATAGCTTCCCCAAAACATCTAAGAGACATATGGGTCTATAAGATATGTGCTGCTCTCCTGGTTTCTTTTCCTTGAGTATTAGCGCCAGCCTTGCTATCTTCCATATTCTTGGGAAGTTCCCTGCCACCAAGAGATCATTGATTATGACCAAGAATTCTTTATGGTGTTCTAGTATTACAGCTTTTACTACTTCAGCAGGTATTCCATCTGTGATAACCTAGCCTTAACTGTTTTAGTATAATACTTGCTAGAGGTTAGTGACAATACTTTCCCCCTCACAGTTATTTTTTACCGGTAACAACTCCAGCCGTCATATTTTTTTTTCAAATTCGAAATTTTTATTTCATTATTATTTTTTTTTTTTGGTATACAGTATTTGGAATTTAAACGAATTTACAAAAAGTTTAACATCTGCTTTATTTACGTTTCTTTTTTTTGTCTTTTCTCAAAATTTGTTTACAATATCCTGCCTATAATGTAATACATAAACATTGTTTAAAGTTTATGATAGAGTTTTAGCAGCTAGGAAACTTACCGTTGTTCTTATATTGTAATTCTTTTTTCTATTATTACGCGTACAAAAAATGATCATAACGGTTTTCGCAGTCAATCTACCAGTTATAGGCACATGGTAAACAATACGCAATATGTGACAAGTGTCGCACTTTCCAAAGGACTTTGTCCAACTAGACCATGGCATTTGTAAAATTAGCGACTTTCAGTTTGGACAGAGCTTTATTGAGGCTGCTTGCTACTATATACTTATTATTGCCAGAGAAGCGTTTCTCTCTACCCTACGACGGATTCACCTCCAACTTTCATAACGCAACTTCTGGCGTTTCACAGAGATCTAATTTTGAGCCACCGCTGTGCGTAGCATTTATAAACAAAGACGTCAAACTTTTCCTATCTATATCGTCAACGGGTGGCACCGCAACGTATTATAAGAAGCATTAATATAATACTTTTACAATTGGCCCAGGTCTAATTTGTTGGAGTTAAATGTATCAATGTGTATTGAAATCTTTTTTACGTGTGAAAATTAATGATCATATATGTGGTAAACAGCAGTCTATTAATCTAAATAAACTTTATAACATAATCTTTATTAAAAAAATTCATAATTAATAATTCCAAATACTCAAGCTTGTCTCTGAATCCAAACAAGTGAAAAACTTGTCGTAAGTTTACATGTTATCGGAGGGGGTCATTATTCTGACATTTTGGCGTTCGTTGTGTGTAATTGAGATTTTTTTCTTCTTTTGCTACATAAAATTCTTCTATAACTTCATTCTATGGTTTTCTATGTATCTCCAATTACAGCGCAAATCAATATAAACTTAAATAACATACAGAAATCTTGCCACTTACGGGTTTTCTTTGCAAATTATTAAATATTCCTGGGTACTGGTCGTTATTAAGTACACAATTTACTAAGACCATTAAATATAATACAAATTATATAAAAATGTCAACAAGTGACTTGTTTACAAAAATATATAAGAACCTCGATTGTTTTTACTATAACCACCTAATTAAGATACTTCATGTGACGTAAGTTACAAATACAAACATCATACAAATCGGTAATAAACATATTATTTCCTTCATTTCCGGTAATCGATTTTTGTCGTTCTGTTGTCTTATAAGACACACTTCTTGTTGTTCGCAAAACATTTCTAAAGAACGCTTATCAGGATGACATCTGGTGGGATATTTGTGAGCATAAATCCTTGATGCTAGCAAACAATTTCCTTCACACTCTCCAATTATCAAAATCATATCAATCCTTTCTGCTTAAGGGTAATTTCTCATTGTAAATAATTAAAATGCTTTTTAAATAGCCGTGAACAACAATAATGCGTAACTGGCAAGTTCTGTTACTGTCAAATAATAACGAAACTTTTGTCTAAACCTACTTTGAAAAAAAGAATGGATAGGAATTAATATTTAAAATAGAAAATTTTAGAAACATTACTAAGAATCAATAGGAAATAGATATAGGAAGCATTAATACAATCTTAAATGCCGTTAAAATTAGAATCTAAATAAGGTAATAAATACAGATTGTTCCATTTAAAACAAGAAAGTTACTTGCCTTTGAAAACAGTCAAAATTAAAAGTATGTTTTTGTTTACCCTGTATATTTTTTGTATTACTTTCATTTTATTATCAAGTCTAAGGCGTTGATTAAAAAGTAAATACAATTTAAAATATCTAGCTTAAATATGCATGACAGACACGCTTCTTAAATTTTGATTTACATTTTGTTATACATTACTTAGTTAATTATTTCATAAACGAGTTGAGTTAAGTATAGGAAACCCAATACCAAGTTGACCATATTGTACTATCAAAATATGCAGGGTGTTGGATTTAATTTTTGACAACTTTGGTGTGTAACTTTTTTTGGGTCACCTGTATATTTAAAAATAATTTTGAAACGTTCTCCTTCTGAACTGGTATAACCCTTAAAAAATATGTTACCAGTTTTTGTATATAAATGGTAGCGAATGTGGTGGCCCACCTGTATAATTTTTTTACATATTTATATACAGGTGTCCCACCGAATTTAGATTTTTTTTGAACTTCTAGTAGAAATTTGATTTTGAAACTTGCAATGTAGTCGTGGCCCACAGTGATCTATTTAAGGAAAATATTTTCAACTTTATAGCGCTTTCAGTATACAGAGTGTTGATATCAACTTTCTTATTTCAATTGGAATGGTATAATTTTTATCGATCTAATGAATTTTCCGAGTCATTTGCAACTGGTTTGTATAACGGTTCCCTATCCCTAAACTCGACTGTTTTTTGAGATATTTTCATTTTCAATGAATTTTTGACATTTGCACTCTTTCGAGTAAAATCAAACATTTCATGAGACAGCAGATATTTAGTGGTTCTACTAAAGTTGATGTAAATACAAGGACGTAAGTAGAAAGTGTATAGCAATAATCACTGAATCATATACAGGGTGTTAAAAAACGGGCCTCCAATGTGAATACCTTTAAGCTAACAAAACTTTTTTCTTTTAAATGGAACATAGTATTTTTTACAACAGCATTGAATGCAGCATAAAATTCTACATCGATTGATATTAGGGTTTAGTGTATTTATTCTTAATAATTTTTGAAGTATTAGCATTTCTTGCTTAAAATTACTAAAAATGTGCCTAAATTCCCAGAAACAATCGGGACATACGTCTACTGTTGATAGACGCTTCTAAAACTAATTCTACTAACGTATCGAACAACACACAGATGCTTTGCCCCAGGATAACTGATGTTTGTGCATATGTATGTATGTACAAAAAAACCCTGACTCGCTCTAAGCCACTGCGTATTGAAAATAATCGTCGCATAAAATATAAAATGCTTCGTCCTAATGATTTCATTGTGAATTTCATAATCAAATTTCTGTTAGAAGTTCAAAAACATCTAATGACCCAGTTCGGTGGGACACCTGTATATTCTGTACTCTTGTGTATTTCACAATTAAATACTGGTGTATTATTATTGTCATTATTAACAAAAAAGTCAGCTCTTAATTCCTTTTATTGACTATTAAAATGGTTTACATATTTAAAATTCAATCATATCAGCTGTAATATTGAATTAATTAATACTTCAAAAAAAGCTTTATGTTCAAAATAAAACTAATAATTCCGATAACAGTAGTCGAGCAATGTGGAATATTGTTGCAGAATTAACAGGTAAACAGAAACCCTCTGACAATGTTGAAATATATAGTAATGGGGAATTGTTGACGAATCACTATATATAATAGCTTCTAAATTTAATGACTTTTTTGTTAATGCGCCAGCTATGGTTGTCGATAATCTACAACGGAACAGTAACAATATCTTGTATAAACATAAACAGCTCTATAACGCTCATTCTTTGTATTTATGAATAATTTAAAAAACAAAAAATCATCAGGTCCGGACGAAATACCTGTTTTTATTATCAGAAAAATCTTACATATTATTATTAAACCACTAACTTTCTTAATTAACTTGTCATTTACAACATGGATTTTCCCTGATCAACTAAAAGCAGGTAGCATATACCAATATTTAAAAAGGGTGATCATAGTTTATTAGAAAACTACAGACCCATTACTGTTTCAAATTCTTTTTCAAAGATTTTTGAATATGCTTTTTTGAATCGCTTATTAAATTTTATAACTACATTTAAAATTCCTGATCCTAATCAACATGGTTTTTGTCAGAACAGGTCTGCATGAACAGTTATGCATGCCTTTTTTGATCTGATTATAGAGAAACTTGAGGCGGGTCAGTGCCCTGCTGCGGTCTTTTGTGACTTAAGCAGGGCTTTTGATTGCGTCAACCATTCAGTTTTGCTTTCGAAGTTGTATAATTATGGGATTAGAGATTTGGCCTTGGAGTGGTTAAAATCTTACCTTTTTGAACGCAATCAGACCGTTTCATTGTCATATCTTAATAATAATGTACGCGTAAATACTAATTCAGAACCGTTAAGGGTTCGTATGGGAGTTCCTCAGGGCTCCATATTGGGCCCTGTACTCTTTTTACTTTGTTGCTGATTTTGATCTGTGTTCTGATAGTATTCAGCATATTGCTTACGCTGATGATTTTTCATTAATAGTCATGCTTGGCATTTGTTTGTGGGGCAACTCTACACTTGCTAGGAGCGTCTTTATTTCTCAGAAACGAATACTTAGAAGAATGGCTGGAGTTAGTGATGCACACTCTTGCAGATTATTGTTTAGAGAATACAAAATTTTACCTCTTACCTGTTTATATATACTGGAATTATGCGTCTATTTACAAACACAAAAATGAATTTCCTTTGAACTCGGATATACATAATATTAACACCAGAAATAGAAACAAATGGTTTCACATCTTCCTATAGTAAAGTATAAAGTAGGCGCTAAGGCTCCAAGTCATTTAGGTTTATATATTTATAATAGACTGCCTTTGAATTTGCAACTTTCGAGGAATGTTAGCATTTTCAAATCTGAACTTAGGAGGCTGTTACTCGAGAAGTGCTTCTACACCATGGACGAATTTTTCGTTATATACACTTGAATGTTTGTTTGTCTTTTGTTATATATATATTTTAATTTTAATTTTATATATTTTTTTCTTGACAATATCTATATTCTAAGAATGTACGACAATAAATATGTTATTATTATTATTAAAAGAATATTAATAATATTGTTGCTCTAACTGTACTTAAGAACCTATTTACAATTAGGGCAAATTCTAGGTCACCTTCATTATTTCACGGTACATAATATATTACCCTCCACTTATTAAAACGTGGATTGCATTTAAATTCCACCTATTTCTAACACCAACTTCCAATAACTTAAGCAGGCGTTCGTTATATAATGCGACCCCTTCTCCAATTTCCATCAGCCAGGCAATCTCTTTTCGCTATGCTGCTATTGTGCGAGAGTTCGTTTGTATTGTTGGCTGTAATAGTAATATATTACGTGTACAAGTGTTGAATATAATAGCCGCGCAAACTATATATCGAATTAGGAGAAATGAGTGCATAATTTATTACCTTTTCTACTTTATCAGGTGTTTTGGTTCACTCGTTAATAATTTTATGTGTATGTCTGGTATTATGAATCGATAAACTTCTGCAAAATATATTTTTTATGAAACTGTTCATTGAGCATTCATTGTAATTACAATATCACACAAAGAAACAGATAGTGCCACGTACACTGTAAAAAAAATTCTAGTAAAATTACATGTAAAATCGTTGGTAACAAAACTTTGTTACCAACAATTTTACAGGTACATTTGCTTCAATTTCTACCATCTAGTAAATTTCACATGCTGATGTATTTTTCAAAGATTGTACTGTAAAATTCGTATGTAATATTTATGTGAACTGTATATTTACCAAATACTGTAGTAGTAAGTAAGTAATTTTCAGATGTATTGTTATAAAGAAAGCAAGTAAAAGTGCTAAAGAATGGAATATCGCATGTATAAATATCCTTGTACGGTAAATTGTTTTACAGGTATAATTTGGTATTACAAGCTATTATTTTTTACAGCGTCCTATGCCTGAAATTAAATTTCTATTTAAACGATTCCAATATCCATTTGGTAACATGGAAATCACAAATTAATTTAAATAACAATCTAATGTAAAGCATTTTGCATAATATGCAAAACGTTCAATAATATGAATAAAATTAAGAATGCGTGAACAGGTATTTTATTAAACTAAACACTCAGAAGATACAAAAGTATAAACTTAACGCAATGATTTTTTCATTAAACAATTTTAAAGGAGAAAAGATCATTTGAAATTGTCTTTTAAAATGTTGAAAAGCCTAATCTGTGTAGCTATTATATTATTACTAGAAATTCGGTTTGTGTTATAATCTAAAGCAAAATTTGGTCCTAATGAAAATGCATTTGCAAGAACGGAACAGTAATGGGAAGCCCTTTATCACCAGTACTAGCCAACTTGTTTATGGAAGCATTTGAAGAAGAAGCCCTAAGTTCCAGCGATATGAAACCCAAGTGTTGGCTGCGATATGTCGACGATACTTTTGTAATATGGCAACACGGAGAAGAAAAACTATAACAGTTCTTGGAACACATAAACTCACAGCACCCAGCCATCAAGTTTACCATGGGAGAAAGAACAAAATGGAAATCTCCTTTCCTGGATGTTATGGTTAAGAAACATAAGAGGGAATGCTACAGCACACAGTATTTAGAAAGAAGACGCACACCGATAGATATCTGCATGCAAGATCTCACATCATCCCGATGCAGAAGAAGACATTAATACAAACATTGCTATCCAGAGCCGAAACCATCAGTGACGAAACAACATCTCTTACCAGTGCAAAGATACATTTGGAGAAGCAATAAAGAAGAATGGTTTACACCGACATCGATGTAAGAGAGCCACTAAGAAGAAGACGACACTGGAGACAACTACAGAACCACGAAGAGGGATGCCGTGTTTCCTTACATAGCAGGAGTCACCGAAAAAGTAGGCCGAATTTTGAAGAAACGTAATGTACAGTACGCTTCGAGACTGCAACGTCGATCCAGCAGTATCTACGACCGCAAAGGATAAGATACCCAAGGGGCGCACAGAAGGTATTACAAGATAACATGCCAATGCGGACAGTGCTACGTCGGACAAACAGGAAGAGCCATCGACATAAGAATAAAAGAACACGAGAGGGACGCAAGATTAAGAAGGACCGAGCAATCAGCGGTGGCAGAACACATGCACGACATCGGACACAAAATGGATTTCAAAAATGTAAAAGTAATAACTACCACCAAGAACTACGGGAAAAGACTCATCAGGGAAGCCATAGAAATAGAGAAGAATAAAACCGTCAACAGAGAAGAAGGGTACCACCTAGCAACACGTGGAAGAGCCTACTACGAACCGTCAGGTCAATGGAGCGGAAACTACACGTTGGATGCACCAGGGGCGTATATAAGAAGAATGTCGGACCATGGAGAATCAGTTCAGTTATCCTGAAGAAGGTGTCAGTATGAACAGCGAAACGTCGAGCGAAAGTTTTGACACACGGCGAAACCCGCAAGAAGCTGTTAGTTATAAAAGCAAATAAATATAAAGGATCCTCACATTTTGTACAGTAAAATTAATAGTTCACTAGTAAAATTATTTTTAGAGCGCACTAAATACCCAAAAAAATTGTCAATATTACACTTTTAAGTAAATTTTGGTAGTAAACACAGAATTGTACATGTTTTTTTCCTGTATTTTCCTTTTGAATTTTTGTTACATCTTACATGAAAAAGCTATAAATTTTACCGAAATCTCTTTTTCCATGTTAAATATCCTTGAAAGAACATGTAAAATAAAATTTACATAATTTACTGTGGTAAATTCACAACGTGTAGAATAAGAATATGTTATGTATGCAGCATGCAATTCTATAAAACTTTTTCCTAAAATCAAAAATAGAGCTATAATCAAAGACCTCGTCTTCGATGAGACACTGCTGCCAAACACTGATGACACTTCATTATTATTAATCATTACAAAATAACTGTCATCTATTATTATTAGATATGTCATTACTGTCACTTCTTTAGCTGAACTCGATTTTACAAAGCGTTTAACTATCAAGTGAAAATGTTATCGCGAAACGTTATAAAACTACTATGTTCACCGACTGCCACAAAAGTTTTCGTCCCGAAAAGAAATAGCGTAATTTCGGGCCCGCCCACCAGAATCCTAAGCTTTGGGCAGAGAGTCATTCACGCGAGTGTTATGGCTATCTCTGTGTTGATATGTCCGGTTTGGTTCTTCACTAATCTGAACGCGATTAAGGGAATTAAAGAGGAACCGAAAACAGAAGAAGATGAGGAAGAGCAAGATACATAGTCCAGATTTCAAGATGACGCTGATAGTTGAGATAAACATTAATGTAAGGTGTTTTGTAATGTTTGGAATCGTTTTTTTTTAAATATATATATGCAACCATTATTTAGTTTGTAAAAGTAATCAACAGGATTTCTTTCACGAATAATATTAAAAATATTCATACAACTGTCATGTTCACAGTTCAATATTTAATGTTTACTGGTGATGTGATTCTTCTTTTGATTTTTAACTGTACGTTTTTTTAATAAAAATTAAATAATGGACTGCTAAGGATTGTCTATTCCATAAAAGGTAGTGATGTATAAAACTGCTTTTTTACGTTAACAGCTACAACCTACTTCTGCTACTTTTGGTTATCAGTTTAAAAAAGCTACAACTTTTTGTAGCAGTTTTCCTAACACCATGATATAAATAAAATTATTCCTTACCAATTGTTGAATTTCTGCTAATGTTTGCTGGTAACAAGATAATTTTTTCGTAAGGTGCTTTGTCAGGATGATGATTCGTGAAGTTGATGTTACACATTGACGTATAGATTGCTGCACACATGCGGATCGCTTTAGTTTTTCACATTTTCCAATATGTGATGGAGTTTTAGCGTGTTGATCAATCAGGTGTTTTCTCTCAGAAGACACCTACAACAACAATTGTCATTCTATATCAAAAGTTAAAGAATTTAAAAGCAATTGTAAAGGTTTTAGTAATTAAACTTATCAGTTTACTGCAGGCGTCGTCGAAAAAATTTTGTCGCCATCCTCTACCAGTTCAGGAAATGGCTTAATCCATAAAGAAATTTTGTTCGCTATACTCATTGTATGTACGCACAGTATTTAAAAACGTAACCTAATTACATGCTGTTTCGCTCAAAGATATTCAATGTATGAATAGTTTATTTGGGAATTAATAATAATAAAACGTATTTACCACATCCCTTCTGCTAGGCGAAATTAACCACGTTGCGTTCTTGGAAAAAATATTAAGAATACCAAGTGTAAAAAGATTTATCGTTCTGAGATTGTCGCTTGTCGATCTACATTAGGAATTACTAGCAATTTTTACTAATAGAAAGGATAAGAAAAAGCTTAAATATATAATATATGCAACTTTTGCAAAAATATGCTTAGAAATGCCTAAATATGCAATATATGCAATCATTAATTAGCGCTAATTAACTTCAATTAGTGTAATACGTCTACATATAGACTATAATTAAAGATATGCAAAAAATAAAATATATGCACTTTGCATATAATCTGGTCTCTATTGATAATATTGTTCTTAAGTTAGAATATACAGACCACGGTGACTTTAAATTTTCTGACATCTTTAATAAATATGCAAGCAACGTAGTTTCCGAATATCAGTTTATAGGTACCATCATCCGCCTACCATATTACAAATTTCTTCCCAGCGCTTCTTGGATTTCTCTAATAACGTAAGTCCGTATATATTTTCTCTGCTTGACTGATTATGTCTGACGAAGTTTTATGAAGATCCATTTCTAAATTAGAAGACATGTTAAATTTGCGAAGAGCACAAACCGACGTGATTTTAATAATGAGGCTGACAGCGACGACAGCCAACTGGATGGAAGTGAAAATCAGGTAATTACCTTCGCTTCTAGTGGCGAAAATTAACGTGTTGGGATTTTCTCTCATTGGTGATGGAAATCAAGTTTTCGCTGAAGTATATGGTTACGAAAAATGTTTTTTTTTATATATAAAGGGTTGTAGAAAAATAAAATAGATTAAAAAAATGTATTTTCGGGTCTCCATCTGGAAACACTCATTTTGTGTTGCTTCAAAGCGGGCAAAAATGTCACTGAAGGTTAGCACATTAGTCATTAACCTTCTGTGCAACCTTACTAACATGAACTAGTATCTCTTATTCCACTTACTATTGATAACTAAGTATTAAACTACAAAAAACATTCACAAAAAGATTTACTCTCGGAAACGTCAAATACTAAGTAGTAGCATGCGTGTCAACTTACACTGGGAACTCCCTAGCGTCAAAATTTCTTTTCTATTTTCAATCCAAAATTACGATTTACCGGCTCAAAAAATCATGTATCACACAGCCAGAAACTCATTTGCGAATATTCGTACTTGTGGGGCTATCTTTTAAGTTGCTAAATATTTTAAGTTTTTTTAGACTCTTGTCATTGTAAAAAAAACATTTTCTTTCAATTTCTCCTGGAAATTCAAGTAACCGTACAGCGAAGTTACCACAAAATTGGAAATTAATGTAAAACGCTAGGTATATTTTCTAATTTTTAGTAATACTATCCTATACGTTACTGGAATTTTAAACAGGAATTGCAAACTTGTTTTAGTGTGTAGAGATTTTGAACCTTTCAACAAATTCGTAGGAATTTCTTGCTCTGTACTTAAAAAAAAATGTTTTAAATTACATAATATGTTATTTAAGAATTTTGATAAGTGACACATCCCCAGTGACCAACTATATTTATTTCATATTTTATAAATATTTAAAAAATATTAAATCTTTCTTGAATATTAGTTATATTAATATAATATGCATAAAATATATTATAGAAAATATATTAGGAAAACATTTAAAAAATATATGTTATGTAGCATTAATAATATTTTATTGCAAATGTTATCTCAATATATTTTTCATAACTCTGCAAGAATATTTTGCTTTGTATTTCTGTAAATATTTATTTCATATATAAAAAAAGATTGAATTTTTGCTTTTGTACATTTGGTGCGTAGGACGAATAATATAAAATGGGTAAAATATGCATACATATTAAGTAGGTATGTACCTATTTAAAATGATAGTTTAAAAATTAAATTAGATAATATATATCTAATATGATTTAATTAGTATCTAAGTTGAGCGCTGTAACTTTTCTATTAATATATCTGCGTTTTGTATTATATTATTTGTAATATTTGTTAGTTGCGAACGTCAACACAACACCTCTATTCATTACGGTGCCGGTGTTATATGATTTAGTATTGTTTATGCGTCTATGGATTAGGTACATAGAATGCATACGCGCACGTGCGTATCATCAACATTTTCATTCGTTTGTCCGTTACATTTTATAGTTTATAATAGTATACGATTAGGGCAGATTAGGTTAACTGTGTAATTAATTATTGCGGGGTGTGTTTTAGTTTTTGTGGTGACTACGAGGTAAGCAAAACTTGACATGTCATGGCATTTATAAGATAATTGGAATGCTCAATATCGCTATGTACAGAAATCGTTTAATATATAATGGTAGGAATTTTATGCATCATATATGTACTGCATCTACCAGATCAATTGCTAGTTGATTGCTTAAGAGATTCATCTCGGTAGATAAGCGTCATAACCTCAAATAGAGGTTAGAATACGTTGTGTTGTTTTATTTGTACGTAGAATGTTTCAAATATTATGAAATAAAGTAAAAATAAGCTATCGTAAGTATTAGAATGTAGCTACCACTCCAATTATTGTAAATGCTCCAAATGTGTTAGTAGGTGTTGATAATGTTGTACGATGTTTTATTCATGGTATGATCTAATACAAATTGGCATTGTTTTAGAGGCCACAAAGGAAACGCCATGAGAGCGCCACTACCGAAGATATGAAAAAAAGCCGCTAGGGTTGTACCTGGCACCAGCCAAGGCTAGACTTAAAAATGAGTATTTTCCATTTTTATTGGCTTTATTCAAATAAAATTGTAATAATATCGTTTGTTTTTTATTTAGAACACTTCAATTAAAAAATGATTGATTAATTTGATAAACCTTCAGTATGCCTTAAAAGATGCCAGAATTATTGATTATTAACTTGTATGGTGAGTGTGAAAAAACAAGTTTCTTGCCTTTTAAGACAACTCTATGTATGTTTCAACTTTTCGTTATCGACGTTATACATTCTAAATAACCAAGAACAATTTTTAGTTCGTTTTGACAAATTAAATAGATTGCGTAAAAAAAATCTCAATTTTCATATAAATATTTTACAAATATTTTAGAAAAAAATATAGCGCTTACATTAATTTTAAAATATAGAATACATATTTTAATTGAATATTTTATCTATATTTAGAAAAAAATATGAAAAATATATTCAAAAATCTCTCACGAAAAATATTTATAAAATATATTTTTAAAAATATCTATGTAATATTTATGGCTGTTAGGATAAGATGTGCGTACTCTTTCTTAGAGTTATATCTACATTCATAACATAGCAAATTTGGAGTCCCTACTTGCAATAGTAACCGAGATATTAATTTCTCAATGATGCTATGATTATGACTAAGAAAAAAAGAAAAAACTTAAATAACTGAAAAACAGCAACATGTAGCTAAAAGAGTAACTAATGAATACTAACGTATTTATGGTCCTAGAATCCAAAAATGAATAAAAAATTATATCAATCTATTTAAAATAACAAAGTTGACATCCATTTTCGGTTAACCGGAAGTGATATTTTGGTTAATTTTGGTATTTTACATTTATAGTTCCAATCGAACATATAATAATTCCAAAATCTCAAATATAAGTAAATACTAGAACATCATAAGCTTTTAATGAACCACTTTTACATGAAATACCCTGTATATTATGAACATATCTGGCAAGTACTCATTGTGAGAAACAATATTTTCCAAAAACAGACAGTATCTCCTCTGTTAAATAACTTTTCATGAATTTAAATGGCGTGTTTAAAAAACATCAGGACCTTTACTGAAAACCTAAAAATGTCAAAACAGTATCCATTATAGTCTATACATATTTATTCCCGGTAATGTGAAAACTCATTTCGAATTATCCATTACATTATAACTCACATGCCTCAAACTACACCACCTTTAGCGGCACCGTAACAGAAATTTTAGGTTCTTAAAATTTAAATTAAATAACAGCTTAAGTCGCTTATTACCTGGTTGGGTTGGTAACGCCCGACAGAGGACGCTTTCTCGGAATTAATAACCAGCTAGTCCTTCCCAGGGAGTTCCGTAGGTTGTCGCCGCTTAGGCGTTAAAATTTTATTTGCATAAAATGTCCCGGGATAATTAAAAGGGAGGCGCCTGCTCGGAGTGGAGGATCTCCCAAATGAAACTGTTGGTATTACTTAGGTAGGTGAACTGGGGAAAACGATATTTCTGTTTTTTAATTAATTCTGGACTAAATTTCGCCCGTCAATTTGTTCTTCTTTGTTACCATAATAGGGAGAAACTGTGCCTTCGCTTATTTGAACCTGTCGTATATACAGATCGATTTTTGTATGTACTGTTACCGGAATACCTTATCACAAACGTCATTGCACTGAATCGCACATTTCGATAGCAAAACTACTAGAAATGTGGAGAATATTGAAAATACTAAAATGCAATTATGTTTCTGCGTCAATCCTGACGTGGACACCACGATTAAAAACCCACTGAAAATTATATTGTGTGCCGCCAATGGATTCAGAATGTGTAATATACACACAACACTGTCATAGAACTAACGTGCATATACTTGTACAGAACATATCAGTCTGGATACGGCTTTCCATAAAACCATTAGAATACCACCAACACCCAAGTAGCACATTTAGTTGTGATTACCACTGCTACTTCATTATAGTTAATGTTACGTAATTTTTACAACATTTACCAACTTTGAAGGGATATCTACTTAGACGACATATCTGTAGTTGCAGATACGTCCTGGCTACCAAATAAATTACTTTAAGGTTTATTACTTTATGGTGCTAATAAAATAGTAATTGCTACTTCCTTCTTACTTGTTGAGTCACTCTAAAGTTAATGCCAGCACATAGTTACAGATTAAAAGTCGGCGTTACTAACATATGCTACCAAAATCTGACCTTATAGTAATCATGACCCGCTAGTAATATATTCGATAGAATTGAGGTGAGCAGCACGTAGATATTACCTACCAAAGTAATTGACACTTTTCGAGTTACAATTATGTAATCATTACTTCCTAGGGCGACAATATGTACCTTTAACCAAAAAGTTACATTTGATTACCACTTTAAAGTAACCATTCCAAATATATACAACTTTATAGGAAATTTAACTATAAAGTAGTCAAGTTTAAATGCACTTAGATAAGCAGTGGTTTTGCTAGACGCAATATATGTGTAGTGGGTACCTGGATATTTTTACATACTTTAATAAATTTGGTCTCTATAAGATGAGTGCCGTCTCAAGAAAGAAATTTGAATTGAATTTGAACATGTTGCACTACACTGAGAAAAAAGAATTGTTGATTCAAAGAAGCCTGCATTGACTGAAAGAAATAGTATTTTTCAATACGAGCAGAGAAATATTGCTTTCAACCAAAGAATTTTTTTTTTATATTTATTTACCTCAAAAAAGCATTGGGCACTGATATCAACAAAACTTGATATTTGAAATAACAAAATTGGTGTCTTTGAATCAAAGAAAGTGTTAGCAATGAAAACATTAAAACAACAAATATAATTATTTTACTTTAAGATTTTAGGTTTTTCATGAAAAAGAAGGTCTTATTTGTGTACAAAGGAAATAATTTTTTAACTGAAATACATCCTTCTGAATCTACTGCATTCATTATTTTAAATGAAAAGAAATGTTTCTTTATCTGAAAATTTTCCAAAATCAAACCAAAAATTTATTTTTAAATTTTCCTAGTTGATACTTCTCCAAGCAACTTGCTGATATGTTACTTAGGGAGTGGATCTGGATAGGTTAATCAATTATAAATACATATGCATATAAAGTTTATTTAAACTAACCAATAAAACAAGAACACATTTTTTCAGAAATGTTCACAATAATAATGTTAATCCAGTATGCAAATAACTGAGGTAAAAGAAACGTATTGCTATCTTTGCGAGAGGTAATGTAAGGTACACAAAAATCAATACACGTTCGTTTATTGAAGATGTTAGTGGATATAATTATAAATGTGTTTGCGCCACCTAAAATTAGCTGTAATTCTTCTCCGCCATTTTTCAACGATATTGGCAATTATGAGTTAAAAAATAAATGTGATTTTTATAAATTTGGGTGTTACTTTATTAGTTCAGTTAACCAAGCAATATTTAATTTTAATGGGATGTTGAAGATGTCGGTGGATTTCATTATTACGTGACGTCGTCATATCCGATGCGCTATCCTAATATTACCGCCTTTTTATAATGGTTATACTTTTCCAAGTACTTATTCGGCCAGACAATACGATACATATATTCGAAAATAAAACCTGCAATGAACTAAAACAAGTACACATACCCAAAAATACGCCTATCAACTCTTCCATGCCTCAGCTTTTAAGAATTTCTGGAACATCCATTATAGTTGGACACTGGCTATAACTTTTGTTATTGTTAAGGTTTCCTAAGATAAAACTGTGCAATATACTTGAATAGCTCACTAATAATTGTATATGTAACCCAAAGAATCTAGTTTTGTATCACTGTACTTGTTTTAACTCTAATATTAAAATAAAACATAACCTATAAACAAAAAATATGCTACTAATGTTGATAAAGCAAAGAAATTACTTTAATTCATACAATGTAAAATTGTACATTTATAAAATTAAAACAATAATATTACCTCACCTCCACTTGGCGCAACGCCAGCACCTTGATGTACACTTACAACTAATAACTATCTAACGTCCACTGATCCATTCTATCACCTCTACAATTGAGAATATCACACCAATCAGACCACACCGAATTATTTACGTGTAACGCGCACGTGCATTAAACGATTTGTAAAAAACATACTTACAGGCCAGATCATGAATGTTTGTAGTTACGTCAATTTGCTATACGTATGCAGCGTCTGAAACAATTCAGGCACCAACATTGTTTACAATGAACTGTACGAAATGACAATTGTCAAATTAATGAGGTTATACACAGATTTTAGATTTTTTTTATAACTGAAAGGATTGTTCAGTTTTTACAATGCTTAATGCAATAATAGGATTCTAATTTAGAATTATCTAGTGTGAACTTTCCTATGACAATGCTTTCGTATCAGGCTAAGCTTATTATTAAATGTGTTCTCAATGAATAAGTATTACCGCAATAATATAGTTCTCATATCAACCTATTTGTAATCAAAATGAGAAATATTCAGCAACATAAAAGTTATTAGTTTATTATACGTTACCAATGATTAATTAACGAAGATGATGTTTTTATTTTATGTACATAGCATAATTTCTATTATGGTATATACAAACATAATATGCAGTAATTAAATTAAAATGTCATTATTGAAAAAGAAGATAGTGAGATTAAAAATATATTTTATTTTGTGTCTTCGCCTCATCTCGATTCGCAATTAACTTCAGACAAGGTCTGTTTGCTTCACATTCGTCCCACTCTTTAATTATTTTCCCTGTGTGATTTTCTCTTGCCAGAGTTGGTGTACTAGCTGTCCAAAACTTTCTTGCACATTTCCAATACTGTTTTATGCCATAACCATCCTTCGCATGTGCCTATATAAAATTTCGATTAGCATTGAATGCCAGTGATACAGGGCGATCTTGAAACTTTTGCCATGTGCTCGAAGTACTTCATCAATAACATTACTTAACCATGAATTACTTACGAACATCCATTTTTATTTCTTCTGACACATCACATGTTTTGGGCATCAATCGTGGCTTGTACAGGGCTGTTGAAGCACTCGATGAAGGAACAGCAGATATTGCTTCCTTCTTGCGCTTTGTGTTGTAGATGATACCCATAGAAATGCCAAAGATTTCGCAACTCTCTACAATTTGTATGTAAGTTTTTAATTTAATAATACAATTACAATTTACCTCATGGACCGCATTCAACGGTATTAGACGACTACATTTCGCTTTTCGTCCTCAAAATACACTAGTAAACGACTGACCAACTCTTGGCAACAAGAACTAAGTCGTTTACAGGCATCTTGAAGTGAACTAAATAATGTTTTAAGTCTTTTGTATGTTTCTTTAACACCTCTAAACTTACCACAACTAAACGATTTTACTTCACTATAGCTCTGAAAGAACTTTTGGTAAAAGAATTATTAGAAGTAAATAAAAATTTCAAACCTAAAGAAGGGTCGATAAACAGTAAAAAGCAAATGTCAAATGTCACGGAGCTGGTAAATGTTGGGTTAAAATGGCGTGTTTGCATGCTGAAGTCCAACATTATGAAAGGTCTTATTTACGCATTACTCGACCGTATTCTAATTCACTTCAACTAGTTTGTTGATATGTTAATAAAATATGGACGTATAGCTAAGTAGCTACGATTTATGTTATATACTTCTATCTCGCTTGTCTATATGAATGCTTTCCAATTTTTTGAAACTACCTTGTCTTTACTTTACCGACTGTTCATGAACGTACCTACATTTCATTCATTGACTTCGTCTGTACGTTTTAGTACATTATTTTATCACTTGTTGAAATCAAATTTGTATATAATACAAAGTAATAAATGTTGTTCGCAAATCGAATGAGTGGATAAAAATAGCGATCGGGCATACACGTTTTTCTAGTTTTTGGACCACATTTCCCAGGCAACCAATTTAAATTTCCCACAATTATTTTTAGTAACTTCAACGTCGAATCATGAAATTATTGACAATTTTGTATTACATTAATAGCTACTTTAATACCTTTATGTTGAAGTTACTAAAAATAATTGTAGAAAATTTAAATTTGGTTGCCTGGATTGAAACAACATTCACGCGGTCAAAGCAGCTTTTGTTTCCAGTTAAATAAACGATATCAACAAATGCATTTCTTTGAATACAAAAAATATTGTTTTTGCACATGATATCAAAATTATCTATTCTTTGATACAAAAAAAAATATTTCAAAAAACTCTTATTTTATTTTGAATCAAATAAAACCTTCATAATTTTTTTATCAAAGAAATATTGTTTCACTTAATGAAATGACGCCAAAAAAATATATTTCTTTCACTTAAACAATCCTTTTTTTCTGTGTAGTGTTGTGCCATCGCTATATAAGTCAATCACTAGTTAAATTAACTTTGAGGTTATAAGGAAGTTAAAAGTTACACACACCAAACTTGAAAGTAAATTTACAGTGCAATCAAGTAGAATTAAAACCTGAAGCAGCACAGTCGAATCGAACAGTACATTCGGAGACAAGTTTTCCGCGCAAAATTTGAATTTCTCTCTAACCTAACAATTTAAGTTCGTGATATTATATTTGATTATACTGTTTCTTTATAAGTAAACGGACCATATTCAAAGATCAACTAATAAAATGAAGTGAAATGTATATGCATTTATTCTATTTATTATTTGTTTACATACAGCATAGTTGTGATTAGATTAATTGGTATTTCTATAACAGATTATTTACAAACGTTAATATTTGAGATATATAGAGGTAATTGTGTATTCAACTAATATGTTGAAATCAAAAACTTACATAAGAAATCAGTCAAAAGTAAAATAGATCCGCTCACAATTTCTACAAAAGACTAAAGTTCACTTTCAGAATCCGTCCATTCCATTTCACTACATGATTCACTTAACCGTATGATAAATTCATTCACCTCATCTTGAAGTCTATCACGTTCTATATATTATTTTGCAATTCGTTTGACATGTTCACTTTTCGGCCTTGCACAGATCTTGGAGTAATTTCTGCAAATAACTGCGTATTAAAGCCTGTTTGTAATAATTAGATCATTATTATGACCTGCTACTTTTTCCTTTTACCAAGTTATTCAATTATTATTTTAATTCGCATTGGTTGTTATTTTAAACGCTACTTTAGCTCACAGTTTTTATTTATACTCCGGAAAGTGTTTATTTCGTTTCACTATTTCTAGCAGTTCACATTTCAACATGGAAAGATGACATGGCCATGGTGGTATAGCTGAAATTTATATATTGAGCATATATATAAAAAGTAAGGTTATACATTTCTCATCGCTACATTATCGTTGATTGACCATGATAGCTTTCACAAAAGTTGTTATTTAATATATAAAAACGGGATAGAAAGGTTAAAATGAAGAAAATGAGACATATAACAAGTAAATAGCGTAACGCAAACAAACAACCAGTAAACAAATTGAGACGGGACTGTACTTGGCTGTTCAAATGTTGAAAAAAGTGTTTGCCGTGTGTGAGTGGAATAAGAGATTGACAAATTAGTTCGCATATTTCCGGGCTTCAAATCTATTGGGACGCAGTAGTTCTTTAAGTTCCATATATTCACTTCAAAATGAATTAATCTACTATAGCAACATAGACATACTTGAAATAGATTTAATAAGCAATGCTGCATGTAATATTATGAATTTCAATGACTTGTTCGTAAGAAAAAACTGTTCCGGAAAAGTATCTATACTTATTACCAATTAATGAGCGAAGTTAGCTACATACAAATTCATACATTAAATTGAATTTTCTTGACATTAGCGACATTGGCGTGCGTTTGTAGTATCTTTCGATTATTTATCTTAAATTTTTTTCAAATCGTTTATATTTACATGTAATATCACAACAAACAATAGTTTTCTGAATACGTAGAAAATAGGGAATTTATCTGTGGTAATTAGCTCAACAAACAGGTAAAAAATCAATATTACATTAAGTGAAATAGTTTATTACATTTTATAATTTTAGTTAGGCTTATTCATACCACTCAGCGCAATGAGCTGTCAAAAGAAAGTTACATTTTCATCCTATAAAGTTTCTACAGTACAGAATTATTACCTTAGATCACGATAAGCGATTGGAATATTGTCATAGGTTTAATAACAATTTAAGGACGATGACTTGCTAAACAAATCATTTTTCTCGATGAAGCGTTGTTTTATCTACAGACTATATCAATTTACAAAAAACTATTGTATCTGGTCTGCAGAAAATCTCACACGAATTTCGAGAAACCGCAATTGCATCCCGTAAAAGTTTGGGTTTGCGTTAGCTATATCCAGGCAACGAATAATAGGGCCAATTTTCTTGAAGGAAACTGTAACAGCCCAACGTTACAACAGATATTGGAATTGTTTATTGCAGAGTTGCAAGAAAAATGAGCTTGGAAGCAGGTTATTTTCAGCACGATAATGCTCCAGCTGCATACTGCTCGCAAACCTGCCACTATCTTCAACAGTTTTTTGCTGACAGGTCGTTGGAGCACAAAGTGGCCACCAAGATCTCCTGATCTAACCCCATTAGATACTTCATGTTTGGCTATCTAAAAAATAGGATCTATAGAACCGCATGCATACCATAGAAGAACTGAGAGATGCAGTTTTGTCACTTAATAATTATACTAATTGTATGTTATAATTTAAAGTAATAGATAAATTAGTTAAAAACCAGATGAGTACTGAATTATAAAATCATAATTAGTAAAGTTAAATTAATTACATTTCATTTTTACAATTGCAGAAACACCAAGCCATAGTCGTTTATATAATGCGAGTTCAAATATAGGTTACGTTTTCCTTATTTATGACAGATCCGTTTATTTTCTTATGTTCCAACACTGACTTAGTTCAAAACTTCATTACAAACGCGCGACATATACTCACCTGCTACTATTATAGAGCGGAATTGAAATCATTTTTGAATCTCATCAGCATTTTCATAAGGATAGATTAACTGCTGCATCTAGTAAATATAACTCAGAATTACACTTTATTTATATACAGGGTGTCTCACGACGAACTGCATCGATCGATATATGAAAGAGTATACATTGGAAAATTCTGAAAATTTCTCAGTATACTAAAGTCGATTTGCGCTATTAAACTAAAATATTTTTAATAATCTAGCGCATCCGGTTGTACCGGAAGTGGCTGTCAACTTTGTATTTTAAATGGAACACCCTATATATTATTTACATTTTTTGATTCTCGTTCAAATCTAAAGTATAGTTTGTTAAAAACAACTATGTTGTTATTTTCACCATATTTGAAATATTTGCATTTTTTTTAAATTTTTGACAGATGGACGAGTGCATCTGAACTTCTATAACTGCAAGGGTATTTAACTTGGAAAATTGGAATTTCGGATGCTACCCTATAAGGTCAACAATTCTACAAATTTCCTTTAATTTTAACTTTAATCTCACTTTTGTTCATAACATTCCTGTTATTCGTATAACTGTAAGGGATTGTGGTGCTATTTTATTCCATATTACATAGTACAAATAACATACATGTTATTTTATTTATTTATTTGTTATATTTTATTATTTAACGTTCACTTATCGGATGTACATATGATTCAAAGACTGAAGTAACGTAAATGGGTTGAAGTTTATTTAGGTATGCTCAAGATATTTTTTTTAGTCGTAATTGTGTTTTCTTTTTGCAACTTTAACTGCTGTTCAGAAACTGCTTTTTGCATGCCATCCGATTTTTTTTATAAAAAAAAATTTAGTTCTTGAAATTATATTGCTGATATGTGTTCGTCGCACTTCTGAGTGCAAAATGTATTATAGAAAGAGATAGGCCCACTTGGTGCAGACTACTTTCGCATTAAAAGAAAAACTTTCTGTTTGTGTGACGATGTTAATTTTACATGTTATACCCAGCGAGAGAGACAATATCTATCGAAATAGAACCATCTGTATTTTCGCGCTACGCGAAACTCTGTGCGAGTGTATGAAAAACGGCAATGAATCAATCGTACGTTTCGATAAACAAGGACTCCCCTCGTTCACTTAATTTTAGAATGCGAGGATCGAAGGACCTTTTCCAACATTTCCAGCACCCGTGTTACACGTATAGTACGGTGCGCGTCCACGATTCCCCGATCGAGAGGCAGATATCGACGTTGGTCGCGTTTCGCCGGTTTCTAGTGTTCGATACGTTAAATTTAGAATTCGCGGTAAATGTTTCCGATCCTGTGTAATCGGCGGAGCGAACACACTGCGTTTCGATACCACTATTATTATCATACTCGCATATCGTCGCTTCGCGATGGCGTACTTATAGAACTGTGAAATTGAAACGTAGGTACGCTTTTGTGGTTGAAAAATGTACAAGACTATACAGGGTGCAACAGCACAGTACGTCCGTCCTTTATTGCTCTTGTTATACAATCACAATCTAATATAACGATTCCATCAGTAACACAAACAATAGAAAAGTTTAACAATCATTAAAAAGCAAAACAAAATATTGGAGTAAAGATTACGGAGAAGTTTACGATGATAATAATAGATTTTGACAGTTAACCTCGTACTTTTATTTTATTTGTTGTTATAGTAAGAGCCTACTAATAGTATATTAAAACACAAGTTTCATAAAGCGCACTTTTGTTGCACAAGACCAAGTTTGGAAAACGAGACGCGTACACTAAGAAAAATGGGTTACCTAAAGTGTTTACTTGATAAAAAATCATTTATAATAGATAAAGTTCTACTTGCAACTATTCTCCTGAATTAATACCTGCAACTAAACCCAGTTTGCTGAATGCAAGTTCTTATTGTAAATAGTGCTTACGCCGCAGTTTAGTGACTACAATTAAAATTGCTGTACAATACTAGGTTATTCTCTCTAAAGATTTCTAATGTACAAAAAAAAACAAACAATTACTATCATATATCTGATAAAGGTTACTCTGATACTCAGCATTCGCTCAGTTAAACGACTAAAGTTAACTTAAATGTAGATTTGGAGCTAATCAAGTAAAGACAGGGACACACATTTCACATCTCGGGGCCTATCGAGATGACTAACAGTAAGACACACAAAAATTCGACCAACGGATAATAGATGGACCCACATAGGTGTAAGTAGGATGGGAGTATTCCACATCCACCCCTTAAATTCTACCATTCATTTTAATTAAGGTTGAGATTAATAAATTATCAATACATTTCCTATTCATGTAAAGTAATGTAAATAATACTGGATGGTAAGGGAATACGTTCTTCAACTAATTCATGAATGAATTGATTAATTATACTTGCATGATTTTCACATCCAAAAAATATATGGTTTAAATTTGCATTCTCATTACCACAATTACTACATGCAGGTGAGTCTATGATTTTAACTCGAGCTAGGTGCGCAGGATATTGTCCGTGCCCAAACTTAAATCTAGTAATAGTTGAGCGGTAAAACCGGGTTATATTAGATTCAATATACCAAGAATTGTTTTTAGTCGAAGCCTGTATATATGTATATTGGGTCATGTGCTAAGAATTACTATCTTTCCAATACGAATCCCATTTACGACGTAATATTTGATCTTTTGTAATAGATATTACTTCTCCCATACTTAATACGGATTTATACAAAATGCCTTCAGCCCTCCTCTTAGCTAAACGATCAACTACTTCATTTGGTTCAATATTAACATGACTTTTTACCCAGTATATAACGGTTTGGACTGATTTTGTCCTTAATTCAATTAATATATTTATAATATCTAAAATTATTGGCTGCAATTTTGAAATAGGATCTCTTTTTCTTATTGCGTATATGACACTTCCCTAACAGCCAGAAATATTACATAGATATTTTTAAAAATATATTTTATAAATATTTTTCGTGAGAGGTTTTTGAATATGTTTTTCATATTTTTTTCTAAATATAGATAAAATATTATTTATATGAAAATTGAGATTTTTTATGCAATCTATTTAATTTGTCAAAATGAACTAAAATTGTTCTTGGTTATTTAGAATGTATAACGTCGATAACGAAAAGTTGAAACATACATAGAGTTGTCTAAAAGGCAAGAACTTGTTTTTTCACACTCACCATACAAGTTACTAATCAATAATTCTGGCATCTCTTAAGGCATACTGAAGGTTTATCAAATTAATCACTATTTTTTTAATTGAAGTGTTCTAAATAAAAAACAAACGTATTTATTATCATTTTATTTGAATAAGCCAATAAAAATGAAAATGACTCATTTTTAAGTCTAGCCTTGGCTGGTGCCAGGTACAACCCTATGGCTTTTTTCATATCTTCGATAGTGGCGCTCTCATGGCGTTTCCTTGTGGCCTCTAAAACAATGCCAATTGTATTAGATCATACCATGAATAAAACATCGTACAACATTATCACACCTACTAATTACATTTGGAGCATTTACAATAATTGGAAGGGTAGCTACATTCTAATACTTACGATACTTATTTTTACTTTATTTCATAATATTTGAAAACATTCTACGTACAAACAATAAAACAACACAACGTATTCAACCTCTATTGAGGTTATGACGCTTATCTACCGAGATGAATCTCTTAAGCAAATCAACTAGCAATTTATCTGGTAGATGCAATACATATATGATGCATAAATTCCTACAATTATATTATTAAACGATTTCTGTACATAGCGATATTGAGCATTTCCAATTATCTTATAAATGCCATGACAAGTTCAAAGTTTTGCTTACCTCGTAGTCACCACAAAAACTAAAACACACCCCGCAACAATTAATTACACAGTTAACCCTAATCTGCCCTAATCGTATATTATTATAAACTATAACATGTAACGGACAAACGAATGAAAACGTTGATGATACGCACGTGCGTGTATGCATTCTATGTACCTAATCCATAGACGCAAAACAATACTAAATCATATAACACCGACACCGTAATGAATAGAGGTGTCGTGTTGACGTTCGCAACTTACAAATATTGCAAATAATATAATACAAAAGGCAGATATATTAATAGAAAAGTTACAGCGCTCAACTTAGATACTAATTAAATCATATTAGATATATATTATCTAATTTTAATCTTTAAACTATCATTTTCAATAGGTACATAGCACATACCTACTTAATATGTATGCATACTTTACCCATTTTATATTATTCGTCCTACGCACCAAATGTACAAAAGCAAAAATTCAATCCTTTTTTTTATATGAAATAAATATTTACGGAAATACAAAGCAAAATATTCTTGCAGAGTTATGAAAATTATATTGAGAAAACATTTGCAATAAAATATTATTAATGCTACATAACATATATATTTTTTAAATGTTTTCCTAATATATTTTATGCATATTATATTAACATAACTAATATTCAAGAAAGATTTAATATTTTTTAAATATTTATAAAATATGAAATAAATATAGTTGGTCAATTGGGTTGTGGAATCTGTCATGATCGCTATATGTGAATTTCCAGAATCTCTACCATAATTTAAAGCTTCCTGCACTGCAATTGCTTCAGCCGTAAATATCGATGCGCTTGAATCTAAACATTTTATATGATTGATTGTTAAAATCGTAAAAGGCACATCCACATTTCTCTTTATCCTTGGAACCATCCGTAAAAATAATAAGAGCTCCTTAGGATTTTATTGAGAATAGATAAAAATAATTGTCGATCATGTTCTACTTGTCCAGAGTATGCTGGTATTTCAATGGAATCATTCAATGTATAAGTATAATAATCAAAATTTTCAACCATAGAGACATATAGCCGATCTTCATATTTGGAAGTAAATCGAAAGCTCTCCACTAGTATAGGTGATTCCTTTTTAAGCCAATATTTTTCCGTTAGATCTAATAAAAATAAATGATTAATTTTCCTTAATATATTATCTCCGTATTGTAATCTTAGTTTCCAAATGTATTTAGTAGCTATATATAGTCTTCGTAGTGGAGTGGTGGTTCAAGAGCTTCAATTTGCAATGCAGCAATTGGGTGTGGTTTCCATTGCCCCTACGTATATTCTCAGAGCTTTGCTTTGTACAATATTCAATCTACCCTACATATGTTTTTCAGTGCTGTGAAATCGGCACCCCATTTAACTCTTGACACCATTCTCATTAAGTTTAGTGTTTTCTCGCATTTACCAACCAGTTCGTTTATATGTAGATTGAATTTTAATTTATGGTCAATGTGTAAAAAAATAAGATATTTGGTACTTTTGACAATGGGAAAGGATATGTTGAAAAATTTAATGTTATGCTCTGTATCTCTTTATATTACGAAAGATATAAAAATACGGATTTCACCAATCGATTTCTCTTTCAAATCGAGCACCAGAACAAGATAGGTCAGATTTTTTCTGATTCCTTTAGAAATATAAATTTCCAATTAAAAGCATCGAATTTGGCCCACCCTATATATAACAATGATTTAATATAAGGATTCAATCAGTAACACAAACAATTATCAATAGAAAAGATTAACAATTATTAAAAAGCAAAGCAAAATATTGGTGAAAAGATTATGGAGAAGTTTACGATGATAATAATAGATTTTGACAGTTACCCTTGCACTTTTATTTTATTTGTTGTCATAGATGGAACCTACTAATAGTATTATTTAAAACACAAGTTTCCTATAGCGCACTGTTGTCACACGAGACCAAGTTTGGAAAACGAGACGTATAACAAAACGTTTTTATGAAACGAGTTTTTTTTTATACCTATTCAAAAAAACGAAATTACCTATTATATCTCGTAAACGCGATTGTCAATTGTGTTTCTGATTAACAAAGTTAGCAATATTGCGCCGATATCTTTGAACAGCGTGTAGAATGTTTTCGAACAAATCTATATTTTGGGAATGATGTTTTTGTTAAAAAATAACACAGGCTATAAACGTTATCCTTCCAATTTTAAAATTTCGCAGGACCAAGTTTTTACCATGTTTCACATTTAACACCTTAAATTTATCACTAATAGCTTATCATAGTATGACAAGAGAAATCGTTTCTCTCCACATCACCTATAAAAATTTCCAGTTGTCTGTTTTTATAAGCGTTTTTTGTTTTACTACGCTTCAAGCACGGGCTTATCCTCACTTCCGGAAGAGCGGAACTTTATGAAATAACTCAAATAAATATTCGCTCTCTCCACACGCATGGGGTATAGATAGTGGTACAACTCTAGGGAAAGTTGAACTTAGAAGGTATTGGGGCAGAAATGTATATTTGAATAGGTTTACATTTTATACGTTTATGTACTCGAATTTGGGGAAAAGGCTCGGATAGAGGATGAAATATTTATTCAACCCGCTACTGGATATCATAGCTATTTTTAAAGACAGCTTTCTCAATGCACGTATATGGTTGAGATGCTCGATTTAGGAAAGCTTTACCGAAAAAGAGGAAATATTACAGTCGCATGTGAATAATTCTTAAGGATCGATTATTAAACTGCTGCCTTTAATTAAAACGGTAGTAAAAGTGGTAAAATAGGGATAAATGCCCCTATTTACCTAATGTAGATTTATCACTCTATTATTAAATCACGTGAGTTTGTATTCTTCGCCGTTTTATCATGATTTTTAATGCAGAAACTATCTTCTTCTTCTTCTTCTTTAGTGACACCGTGATCAATATCGAAGATCCACTCAGCCATCCACTATTACGTACTGGAGATTGAGGCAAATAGCTCGTCTGGAACAAATCCATACATCCAATATTTGAATACTAAATACTACTAAATCTGTATGCACTACAAAAACTATGCAAAGCATAAGCGTGTAAACAAGGTAGGAAAAAAAAAACTCTTCTCGCTCCGGGGTCACACACAACATAAAAGGGCGACCTCGGTCAGGGACAGAGAAATTAACACCCACGACAATCAATAAAAAGCAAAATCATATTGAAATATTGTTAGATTTAAGAAATTTATATAGTAGAATATAGATTTGTAATCTTTCGGTAGCTAATAAGCTGTTGACGTTAAAAGGCGGAGTCACACCACATCGTATGAACTCTTGAATTAGAATGTTAGACTGAAGAGTTCTTCTATTGCAGTGCTCCGCAACCGGTGTGCCGCGGCATACTGGTGTGCCAAGAAGCCACTCTAGGTGTGCCGCGGTGGGATATCTACAACTAATTTTTGTTTTCCCTATATATATTCCAAAAGAAAAACCTATTCATGCATCATGTTTTTTCGAATTAAGTTAATATGTATTAGGTTATTAAAGAAAACGTTATATAATATCGCTTTTTGTTTCGTTTTATTTAGTTCAGGTATTCTCATATCTACATCGATAACTTTGTTTATATTTATCGTATACTATTGTAGTAATGGACAAGTTTTTAAAAAGAGAATTCCCAACGTCACAAACAAATGAACCCAGCACGAGTGAAAAAAACGGAGTGTGTGAAACGGCAATACTACGAAGATTACAGTACAGCTTCTCATGGTGTGGGAAAAAAGACGAATCCGAAACCAGAGTGTGTAATTTGCAGAGAACAACTTTCTAACCAAGCAATGGTCCCAAGCAAACCAATTCGCCATCTAAAATCAAAACATCCAGCTGCGCCAAAAAGGATAAACAATATTTTCAGCAAATTTTTAATCAGAACTTAAAGCAGAAGCAATATCTGAGGCCTTCGGGCACAGTTTCTGAAAAAGTGTTAGAAGCTATTTGCTATGTTGCAAAGTTAATTGCTCGTCAGAAAAAAAAAACCCGGGGGAGGGGGCAGGGGGAGGGAGGCTTATAACGCCTGCATGCATGGAAATCATTCGGTTAATGTTAGAGCTTAAAGAAGTGAATGAAGTGAGTAAAGTTCCACTATCAGCTGATACAGTTAAGAGACGAATTACTGATATGTCGAGCGATATTTTTGCAACACTCATCAAAAGAATGAAAACAGCTGATGAATTTGCACTTCAAATCGACACTTCAAATCGACAGATATTAGAAAATGAGCACAAATAATAAGTATTGTACGTTTCGTTGATGAGGATTCAATAAAAGAACATTATTTATTTTGCAAAGATCTTCCGACAACAAATGATTCCTTTGAAACTCATGATATTCAGTGGAATAAATGTGTTAGTGTGTGCACGGACGGCGCTGCAGCAATGATGGGTAATAAAAAGGGATTTGTCTCGTGTGCAACAAGACAAAATCCAACAGTACAAATTATCCATTGTTGAATACATCGTGAAGCACTGGATGGTCAAGATATTACCAGCAGAACTATTGCAAACTATGAACGAGTGCGTCAACATTATAAATATTATTAAAACAAGAGCCCTAAATTTGTGAATTTTTAAAGCACTCTGCCAAGAAATAGGATCAATTTATCATTCCTTATTGTTTTATACTGAAGTGCGTTGGTTATCCAAAGGCAAAGTTCTAGCAAGATCATTTGAGCTTCGCGATGAGGTTAGATTAGATTAGGATTGGGGTGGTCTATCGACCTGTTTCACCGCGACCTTTTCAGATCTATTGTGATCCCCTTTTTTTCTAGAGGACGCTCTCTAATTTTGCCCTCTTAATTAGGCCTATCATCTTTGAGAGCGGCTTCTTTAAGTAGCTACTAGCTGTGGGGTTCTCCTCCCCATTACTAGAAACCTTGTCCTCGCCAGGCCTTCGCATTGGCACAGCACATGAACTGGTGTTTCTTCCTCCTTGGCAGTATCTGCAGTTGCATCATCTGCCAGGCCTATGTTATACATATGCCTATTCAGTCTACAGTGACCAGTCAGCAGACCTACAATCATTTTGACAGTCTTCCTGTCTTATTCAGTAGATCTCTCGTGAGTTCAGCCCTGCTCCTTAGGAACTCTTTGCCTGCCATTGTCCCGGTGATTTTTGCCACCACTCTCTGGACTGATTGTATATCCATTCTTTGATGGATTTTTTAATTTGCGATTTGGTAGTGCCGAAAGAGGGGTCGGCTCCAACGAATGGCCTTGACGAAGCTCGCCTGGCCAGCTCGCGATGAGGTTAGTCAAATTCATGTTCAATCAAAACATGCTTGAACTGTACCACCTATTCGAAGATCATAAGTGGATAGCCAAACTTGCAACATGATTGACATATTTGAGCACCTCAATGAACTTAATCAAAAAAATGCAAGGTCGAATTGAAAATTTATTTTTTCTTTTATCATATATAGTGTGCCGCAAAAATACTGTGAGCGGTTTGAGTGTGCCGAGGTTGAGAAAGCGTTGCGAAGCACTGTTCTATTGCATCTGAAAAAAATGTGATCGGGATCTTCAATTTCACCACAGTCGCAGTTCGGGCTATCAACCAAGTTTAATCTATACAAATGACATTCACGATACTACCTACAACACCTGTGCGCAATTATACGTACGGGTAATACACATCGTCATATAAATACTTGTCGAAAACGTATACGTAGTGCTTGTGTATTAATTGAAATAAATAAAAAATGCTAAAATGATTTTAAAAGAAAAAAGGAAAAAATATTAGCTGGCTCAAAGGAAAAGATTTTTAATGAAACAAAAAAAAAAACTATTAATCCCAGAGTCACCCTCGCGAATTAAAACTTTAATCTAACCGCGAAAAGTAAATTGTGAGTAAATCAAGTTAGGCCTACTTAATTACACGAAAAATTGAAAAGGTTTAATATAAAATAAAAGAATAGAATTTTTTTAATCCACTGACGCCATTAAACAATAAATTTATTTCAACAAACGGGCTAAAATATGCAATTGTGCAGAAAAAACCCTGAACTGAAGGTTCTGGCCTAAAATAAAAACTGCACAAGACTCTAATTTAAAATAGGACAATGTTATTTCCTACGCAAAGCAAAAAAAAAGGTTTTATTTGTTCAGGAAGATTATTCAATATATAAAACCTTTGAATTTCTATCCAGGTGATTTCACAAATTAAAATAATCTAAGCGTGGACAAATACTAGAAATTTACTAAATATGAAAAAGCAAAATGACAGAAAAACGCTTCTACTCACCCAAACGAGGTGATAGAAAAATTAACTCTTACAAAATATAATTGAGCAAATAAACTAAAATAAATAAATCTACCAAGTGTACACTTCAATACATTAACAATTATTAGAACAATGATTCCTTGATTGACTATATTACAGAAAAATGTTAAATCTTACAATACAAAAATGAATAACAAAATTGCAACAATTATTTAAGGAATACATCTACTTACATCAATAGTTGAACAGGGAAGAGTTTAACAAAATCTTACAGTTCTTTTACCTACAAAAGTCCCTTTCCCAATTTTCGTACAACGCAGACGTAGAACAATACAATGACAACATTCAATAGAATACGCAAAAAATCAGCACAAGCGAATCATAGACATTTGAATGACTAGATTAATTAAAACAAGTTCTTAACACTACATAAATAAAATCATACAATAAACTCTTAAACTAGACTTATACAAAACAAAACAAAATTGTGAAAATTCTCAATAAATGTACGGACAAAGAAATCACAACAACCATAATATGCAACTTAAAATACATCTCAACAATAAAAGGGTTGTATGGGTCACGGAGTCCAAAACCACAGCACTATGTATGTTACGTACTTATAACTTGCACGATGCCGTACTTACACAGGCAAGTTTCTAGATGTCTAGAATGTACGATGTATTTAATTCAAGTTTCAAATGAATTCATTTTTGTACAAACATGGTGAATTGGAGCGCTATCGGCAATTAATGTTATGAATTGCTAATTATAAAACATGTCTACTATATTTTTGCCTTATATCGCCATAATCGGTTAACCTTCGCTCCCGATTAACCGTCATGACCGATCAATCGCCGTGACCGGCTAACCGGTTACGACAATACTGGTTACCCGATTATCCGGTTAAAATGCACACCACTACTTACTACTTCCAATAGGTTAGATTCGCGCCGTTACAATTATAAATCCCTTCAGACGTAAATCTGCTGGTAATATACTTGATATAACGCACTACATCAAGGTACAGGGAAAATATCTGTAGGCAGGTAACAAATATCTTAAAGTTACGTCCTCACTGAACCTCGCTTTATCCCGAATTTATTTTAGGAATATTGCGAATGAGTTTGGCGCTAGAATTTTAATAAGGAATCCTTTCAAGGCTAATATCAAAGGTATAATGGTAAAAGTTTCAACGTCGAGTAAAGTGCTGGGCTTTCTCGAATATTTCAACCAACTAGATGAATATATGTATAGGACATGTTAAACTTATACGTACTGCTGTGGACGGATACCTTGTTTTCGCGAGAGTTTTTTTTTTTTAAGTTGCATAGATGTTGTCATGTTTACTCCGATCAGCCTTTGTCAATGTTTCGGGAGAATTTTCACAGATATTAATGTTTATTTTTGTATAAGATTTAGTTAATGAATTGATTGTGTGATTTATTTAGTTAAGTGTTCAGTTGTTTTATATTAATTTCATTTATTTGTATATTTTGCGTTCGCTGGTATAGTTTATGTTATTATGTTTTGTGATTAGATAGACGAGAGCGTGAGTAGACGTAAAATTTTATATTGTTTGCTGCCATTTTGTTAATACTTTTGATTTAAAGATTTGTTTCGCTTATATTGAATTTTATTTCGTCCATCAAAGAACTCACTTAATAGTAATTGTTATTATATTGTTGTGTACACATTTTAGATATAAGATCATTTATTATCTCTTGCAGGAAGATAGATTTTAGTTTTAATTGCCTCTTATAATTTTAAAGAGTTCATTTTTGGTTTTCTAGTTTGCTGTTTCATTTTTATTTAATTGATCACCTCGGGTTGGGGTGAATAGTAGCACTGTGCTTGCTTTTAGTTTTCAATTTTGTAAATTTTTAGGGTTTATTATTATTTAGTTTATTTTAATTTGATACCACGTGGTTTGATTTGAAAGATATTGGATTATCTTCCTAGACAACTTATTCTGTTGCTTGATATAGGAATTAGCATTGTCCTATCGTAATTTAGAATCACGTGCAGTGCAGTTTTTTATAATAAATTCTGATTGTAAATTAACGTTGTTAATTTTAAAATTCTCTTCCTTTATTTTTGATTAAACCTTTTCAATTTTTGGGGTAATCAAGAAAGTCAGATTTCTTTCACCCAAAATTTACTTTTCATTATTAGATTCAAGTTTTGATTCGCGAGGGTAACTCTGAGTTTAATTGTTCTTTTGCTCCCTTTAAAATTTTTATTCGTTGAGCTAGCTAATTTCATTTTTCATTTTTAATATTCATTTTGCATTTTTCAAATTCAGTCAGTACACAGCAGTACATACATGTTCAAACTAAGGTGCACTGAAAAAAAATATTTATTTAGCAATACTTACGTGTTTTTAAAAAGGATATTTAACAAAAAGAAAATAAATTAAATATCAGTATTTTAGAATTAGTCAATTAGAATTAGAACCTTACAACTTACAGTTAAAATTAGGTAAAGGTCTTCGTAATTTAGAATTTTTAGAATGGATTAATTATTTGAATAAAATAGAAGATATTATTTCGAAGAAAGTATTAACTAAACTTATGGTTCATAAGAAAAAATTATCAAAATTAGTATCTTTAAAAAACTCAGAACGTACTTACACTAATAAACCAGAAAATACTTTAGTCAGGAACGAATCTTCTTTATCTTTTAACAAGGAAGAAATTAAATTGTTGAATAAAGATTTGAAATATAATTTAAAATTTAAAAAAACTCCAATTAAAGAAATTATATCTGGCATAGAAACAGCGATTCCTCCGAAATCCTAAACAAATAGCAGTTAACCGATAAACCAGCAAAATATGGATCATAATTGTTTAGATTTAGGTTACAACTTAGAAGTGCAAATGGAACTATTCTTATTCCTGTGTAAAACGACTTGAAATTGTCGCGACAAAATTCTTAGGCAAATTCTCACCAAATTTTTCGGGCTAATTTTTGTTGTGATTTATGTAAAAAATTCTCGCACGTGTAAAACGGCTTTAAGTGAGTTTGCATCCTCAAACTATAATTAAACTTTGCAGGATTAAAATATTTTAACTAATAGAATATTACTTACATTAAAATATATTTTTAAGTATTACAATTTATACCCTATCATTTGGATTTCCGTAGCAAAAACACACAAACAAATAAATAAATAGGGAAAATTATTATTGCAAAAGTGAGACGCTCCCTAAGCGTTTACGGTAAAAAGTGCCGATGCACTCACTTCAAAGCACAAAATACCAAAGACAAACAATAATAGGTGTGGTTTATTTTATGTTTTCAGACAGATTTTTTATTCCACTAAGTGAGCAAGTGGCTAGAATTGGAGATTTAGGGTATTGTGTTTATCTATTTATGACCTATGGCGGGACTACTGTGGAACGTCTCATATCTAATATCTTCATTCATATTTATTTTTATCCTTAATAGGATTCCATGTCAGAAATGTCCAAATTAATAGTAATTGTCCTCATGTATTTTGTCTTGTAACTAAATAACTTCTTAGAAAAAGAAAAAGCGTCCAAACTGTCAAAATTCCATGTTAGGCATTTCTCCTGAAATATTTTTAATGATGTGAATCGTTTTTTTACTTACTTACTAATTTGAACCATTAACTCGACTAAAAGCGACACTAACAAGAGCGATGTATGTACTTATCTTATTTTCCTCATTCAATTACCGGATTTATCTACTGGAGATGCGAGATTCTTCGACAAGATAACCGCCCGACCCCACTTACTAACCAAGGGACGAAATCCAATATCCGTTCTCGCATCCTACATCGTCTAATGCCGTTCTTCCCTGGCTTATCAAATTAACTACTTAAGATCTCAGGTTTGTCTAAAAAAAACACCGCACGGTAAGAGCCTCGCTCTTTGTGATTCGAGCTGTAAACTTAATTCACTAATTGCGTCTAAGACGAAGTGTGACGCCCAACTAGGCTTTCAGACGTGCGAATAATGACTAAGGTAGCTACACGAATACAAAATCTTTTTCAGGGCGAAAACATAGTATCAAGTTGATTCTAATTGAAGTGACCAATAGAAAAATGCGTATATCTTTGCTGCAGGCACTGTGATAGCATCACATTATGTGCTTATTAATTTTATAATTTCATCGTTTTAACCCATCAATTTTTTTTCACTAAAAATAGTAAACTTTAACATTTTAAATGTGAATTTTTACAGCGTTTAAATTTCGGATAAAAGCACGAACAAATAGCGAAATAGTGAAAAGAAAAAAATTCATTTAAAATCCATCAATTCATTTAGAAAAGAGTCAAAATCAAATTAAAATTTTTAATCAATTATTTAAAACTAACCAGTTTTAACTACACTACTCTCATCAATATGTTTTATTCTAAATTCCTAGCCATTTATCTTGTCTTTACTCTATTCATATAAATAATATTGAATCGGTTCAAAGAAAGTTTCTTTACTTTTTAGCTGAGAGATCTTATCCACCAAGGGGTTTTGATTATGGGATACTTTTAGCCAAATTCAACTTTGAATCATTGCAAGTTAGAAGAATGGTTAGTTTGATAAAATTTTTATTTAACCTGGTGCATAATAGAATCGACTGCCCGTGGCTTTTACATAAACTTAACTTTTTCATACCTAGGCTGAATTCCCGTTATCACCCTACATTTTATTGTGATCAACATAGATCCAATGTGCTGCTCCGATCTCCCGTCTCATTAATGTGTGATCACTTTAATAGACTTTCAGATGTATGCGACATCAACAATGATTGCTTGAAATTTATTGTAAAGTGTGCTTACGCCTCTTTCAATCAGTTATAGTCTTATTTACAGTTATTTTCTTTTTCTTTTTTTTTTTTTTCATTGTTTTCCTGGCTATTTCATGATATTATTTTGTTCTTTGAATTATGTAAGCAAATTGTTATAGTTTTCTTTTACGCTTAAATCTTAGTTTGTAAGAATGAATGATTCGCTTTTCTACTTTGTTAATGCTCCTTGGCATGTACTTTTCTTTTTCCTCTATGTAGTTTCCTGTAATTGGGTGTTAAAAACCTGTTGGAAATATATTATTATTATTATTATTATTATTATTATTATTATTATTATTATTATTATATTATCTTAATTGAAAAATCTTTACCTTATATCCTGCACATATACTTTATTTATGAAAAGCTGAATAATTACAAATCGTTCTAAACTCTTGCTTCACCTAAAGGTGAGATGAACATACATGTGGTTTGTTACGTTTTTAAATATAATATTTAGGTTAGATTAAAACACTGAAGTATTTTTACGACTGACATATATTTTCTAATTCATAATAACAAGCATAACAACTCACAATATAAAAATGTACATACATAACATGGTTGTGGCTCCTTTAATGGGAAAATTCTCTAGATACTTGTGCAAAATCGACGAGCCCAATCAGACACATCATCACCAGCCACTACAGCCTGCCTCCTGGCAAACAAGTAGGCATGGAAAAAACGGATACTAACCTCTCCCAAAGCAATATAGTAAAGAATGGCTATCAAGAGACTATGATCAATTCTGTCAAAGGCCTTGGAGAAATCCAACAGCAACAATATTGTTAGTTTACCAATGTCACTCGCAGCTACACTGAGAAAAACTACTACTACTTAGCACTAGTAAAAAAGAGATCCTAAACACTGATACTAACAACAAACAATCGAAGTTACTTACGGCCTGCTTCATACCGGTAACTTATGAAGTTACTTATGATAACTAAACTGAAGTAGTAAACCAAAGAATATATGCAGTTGTGGTAAGTAAAAGGATTACTTGTGATAAGGAAACAGTATCATTAATGCACGATCACTAGATACGATATATAAAAAGGAATGGTTTTCTATATATATACAATATACTTACCTTAAATTTGTTGTTCAACTTATATATCAACTAAATTTAAATAAAAAGCCGTATTATTAGTAATAGTTTTATTTTGTATAGGACAAACACAGTGACTACCTGATATGAATGAAAGATATTGGTTTCGTTTTAACAACAGTTTATTTTTAAACAATTTACAACGTAATGACTCATAAAATATATTCCTTAATAATGAAAAAAATAAACAAAGCAATAATAAAAGATAGGGTAGATGGGGCTCCTTTGAAACGTTATTTAGCTATTGAAATCTAAACAAAGAACAAAGAAAAATATGGCTTTGAAGTTACAACTAATAACAAACAAAGAATAATATACACAAATAATATACCTAGGCGGTAAACTTGCGGTTTCTGTTGGTTCTTTGCACTAGGCGTTGTCTCGGCGAGTTGATCGCGTACGCCGACAGAGACGTCGGCTTCTTGGTCACGGTATCCTTAGGTGCAGACTTGGACTGTCGGATCACTAGCGACGGGATCCACACTTTAACTTCACCAGCGGGCGCAGATATTATCACAGTGATGAGGAATTCAAATATCCCACCACGTGGTTTAAAACTGCAATCTTGAAACATCCGATTGCTTATAAGCTCGGTAGTTCTTTCGCTGGGATTCTTTATACGGATGAGGCCTTGAGTTAACCCACCCGGTATTTTTAATATATTTGCGTTCAAACTGGCCTACAATGGCCATACTCCTTGACCACTCTTTTCACACGTCCGCCGTCCGTAACTCTACTTGACGCTAGCCCACGCTTGCGCGCGTAGCAATTTCGGGGACTATTTTATTACTCCGCCGCATTAGCCAATCAGGAATAGCAAAACAATCACGTGGTGACAGCAAAACTAAAACAATCGTAGTTGTGGCAAGTTGTTAGCTTATTTAAGAAAATACATAGAGTTTAATAGCGATTAGCATTCTTGTTACTTCTACTAACCGTGTGCTGTAGTCATAAGTAATACATTACTTACCACAAATTCGTCAGGCACGCTGTATAATAGCCGTTAATAAAAGCACTATTTACAGTAACAACTCGTTTTCAGGAAACTGGGTTTAGTTGCAGGTACTAATTCAAGATAATAGTTCCAAGCAAAAATTTACCTATGGTAAACAATTTTTTGTCAAGTATACAGTTTACTTAACCCATTTTTCTCAGTGTACACTACTCTCTTCAGTATGTTTTATTTTAAATTCCTAGCCATTTATCTTAAGTGAAATTGCTTCACCTATAGGTAAGGTGAACATATAAGTGATTTGTTACGTTTTTAAATACATATATTTAAGTTAGATTAAAAGTACTTTTACGACTGACATATATTTTCTAATTCATAATAACAAGCTGTTTCCAGGCAATTCACAATATAGAAATGTACATACGTAACACGCCCCTTTTTAAAAAAAACAAAAAAAGAAAAAATTAATTACAAATTAAAGTTGATTGTTCCTATAAGTTTAACCGAAACATGCGTAAAGCAAGTCTTTGAAGTCTTGGCGACAATTCATCCAAAGGTATTTTTTTAAGTAAACCCAATAACAGTCGGTGATCCGTCTCTATTTTAAATTGTCGACCATATAAGTAATAGTGGTATCGTTCACAACCGTAAACAAATTGCTTTTAAATTTAGGTGATGTTTACTAACCTGATAGATGTTTGCACCAGTTTTGTAATAATATGAAACCCTTTTAAAATCCAGAGAAGTTTTCTATTGACCTGATATTCTGGAACTTGCTGGTATGTTTATTTATCTATACTGCTATGGAAATTGAATATAATTTAGAGTCGTTTAACACAGGTTTCAAACCCAAGAAGTAATTGTAAGTTGAAGTGCATACTCGGTTGCCTACTCTACAGGTAAACTTTGAATTTGTTAAAAATAATAAACTTCACTTTAGTCTTACAGCCGATATAAATAAAAAGAAAAAATAAACTCCACCTTGCCATATTTAATTCTTAAATCCCGATTGTAATAATAGCCCTTACCCCAGTGACCAACAATATTTATTTCATATTTTATAAATATTTAAAAAATATTAAATCTTTCTTGAATATTAGTTATATTAATATAATATGCATAAAATATATTATAGAAAATATATTAGGAAAACATTTAAAAAATATATATGTTATGTAGCATTAATAATATTTTATTGCAAATGTTTTCTCAATATATTTTTCATAACTCTGCAAGAATATTTTGCTTTGTATTTCTGTAAATATTTATTTCATATAAAAAAAAAGATTGAATTTTTGCTTTTGTACATTTGGTGCGTAGGACGAATAATATAAAATGGGTAAAATATGCATACATACTAAGTAGGTATGTACCTATTTAAAATGATAGTTTAAAGATTAAATTAGATAATATATATCTAATATGATTTAATTAGTATCTAAGTTGAGCGCTGTAACTTTTCTATTAATATATCTGCGTTTTGTATTATATTATTTGTAATATTTGTAAGTTGCGAACGTCAACACAACACCTCTATTCATTACGATGCCGGTGTCATATGATTTAGTGTTGTTTATACGTCTATGGATTAGGTACATAGAATGCATACGCGCACGTGCGTATCATCAACGTTTTCATTCGTTTGTCCGTTACATGTTATAGTTTTATAATAGTATACGATTAGGGCAGATTAGGGTTAACTGTGTAATTAATTGTTGCGGGGTGTGTTTTAGTTTTTGTGGTGACTACGAGGTAAGCAAAACTTTGAACATGTCATGGCATTTATAAGATAATTGGAATGCTCAATATCGCTATGTACAAAAATCGTTTAATAATATAATTGTTGGAATTTTATGCATCATATATGTACTGCATCTACCAGATAAATTGCTAGTTGATTTGCTTAAGAGATTCATCTCGGTAGATAAGCGTCATAACCTCAAATAGAGGTTAGAATACGTTGTGTTGTTTTATTGTTTGTACGTAGAATGTTTTCAAATATTATGAAACAAAGTAAAAATAAGTATCGTAAGTATTAGAATGTAGCTACCACTCCAATTATTGTAAATGCTCCACATGAATTAGTAGGTGTTGATAATGTTGTACGATGTTTTATTCATAGTATGATCTAATACAATTGGCATTGTTTTAGAGGCCATAAGGAAACGCCATGAGAGCGCCACTATCGAAGATATGAAAAAAGCCATAGGGTTGTACCTGGCACCAGCCAAGGCTAGACTTAAAAATGACTATTTTTCATTTTTATTGGCTTATTCAAATAAAATGACAATAAATACGTTTGTTTTTTATTTAGAACACTTCAATTAAAAAATAGTGATTAATTTGATAAACCTTCAGTATGCCTTAAAAGATGCCAGAATTATTGATTATTAACTTGTATGGTGAGTGTGAAAAAACAAGTTCTTGTCTTTTAGACAATTCTATGTATGTTTTCAACTTTTCGTTATCGACGTTATACATTCTAAATAACCAAGAACAATTTTAATTCATTTTGACAAATTAAATAGATTGCATAAAAAATCTCAATTTTCATTTAAATAATATTTTACAAATATTTTAGAAAAAATATTGCGCTTACATTAATTTTAAAATATGGAATAAATATTTTAATTGAATATTTTATCTATATTTAGAAAAAAAATATGAAAAATATATTCAAAAACCTCACGAAAAATATTTATAAAATATATTTTTAAAAATATAAGGTAATGAATTACTGCAAGCTAATTTCACGCACTGATTTACAAAACTTTGTAAAAATAATAAAATGGAGGGGAAGGGGCAGTTAGCCCTTGACTGGCCCCACCACTCAATATTGTCACGAGCCGCCACTGTTATATTTGTTTTAAATAAATAACTTGGACAAATTATGTTTAGATATCTCTCATGTCAGTGTGTAATCGATAGATCTATAGTAGCAAGGTACCTATGTAATTCTTCAACCAATTTTAATCTTTCTAGGTACCTATTTGAATTTTACATGTTATTTTTATTACATGTATACATGTATGTCTTACTTACGGCAAAGTAATTGCTCAATTACAGAAAATAGCCAATTATCTACAAACATACGGTTTTAAAATCGCTGAAAAATCCCTCTTTCCTGCCAGTTAATACCCAAATATCCGACATTCAAAACGTAAGGAGTCCCAGAACGACCCTTTAATGCAAATTTTACCGTTTTAACCGACCGCCTGAGAAAACCACAATACAGACAACGGCATCTAGGACGCATACGTACGCCCGCGCACGTTCTGAGTAAACAGTAAAACGTTTTTAAATTCTTTCGAAATTGTTTCACGTCCCCCGCATACGACGGATGATGTCGTAATCCATTTTCCCTACATTTAACTTCCAGAATGTTTTATCTCAAACCCTTTCTGCCCTCCGTGCGATTCCATCGTGAAAATGTAAGAATTACCGAAGAGTGCTTCGGACGAGCGGGGAAAAATTTGATTTGCGAGCGTTGAAGTGACAAAAGAATCCCTGCCGTTCGACCACCTCCCTGCCTACGTTCATCTTTTGCTTCGTCGTTTTTAAGCTCAAGCGCTTCGCGTTCAAAGTTATACGTAAGGGTAATTAAAAGCCACCTTTTACGATAGATCTTTTGTTTTACCTCGTATCTCTGCGGGAATTGGTTTTGTTTTCGCGCGCGAGAGCGGTTGTTTTCTTTCGTTTCCGGCGATTGTACATCGAAAATATCGCCTGTTTGTATAGCGCTGTGTGTTCCAATTGTTTTCCGCGGTTTCTAAATCACCTGCGGCAATTTAAGTATGCAGATTTTCCGACAGGGATCCGTTGGAAATTGATATAAGGTTTAAGGCACATCAAAAGGATCGTTTTGTTCGGGTAAATATATGCGAATACTTCGTTTCAATTTTTAAAATTTAGAGAAATGTAACAATAAAGTTCCCTCAAGAGAAATTGACAACTAAGGGTGATTAAGCCTGCTGCTCAAACAACGTTGTAAAAAAATCTTTAAGCACCTTACGTAGCAATTTTACCGAGGAAATGACAGATTTACCTTCGCCAGAATAGTAAATCATTTATGAATAACACAAATAGTAGAGGTCCAAGGTTTGATCCGTGAGGTACGCGAGAAGTCAGAAAGAGGTCGTCCAACGCACAACCATTGTATGTCACATAACACTGTCTTTGTAATAGGTAAAACCGAAGAAGATATTATATTTTCTAATTGTTTGTAAACATGCAGAAATTGCTTTATATAGCTTTAACGTTCGTATATTTGTAAATGTGGTTTGAAAAAAAAAAGTGTGTGGGATTCAAACATCTAGTTGCTCACATATACTTTACAAGGTTATTTGAAGCCCAAAAGGAGCGGAAAGATTTTTTTTGTGGAGGTGAAAATGCATTTACGTACTGCTGTGGTAGACACCCCGTTCTTCGCGAGTGTATTTTTAGTTGCATAGATTTTGTCTTGTTTACTCCGGTCTGCCTTTTGTCGATGTTACGAGAGGGTTTTCGCAAATTTAGATTTACTTTATTTAATAATTAAGTAAATGAGTTTATTGTTTGATTTATTCAATTAAATATTCAGTTTTTGAATTAATTCCATTCAATTATTTGTCTTTTGAGTGTTGGCGTATTGTTTGTACGTCTGCGTTGTTTTTGTTAGAAAAACGACTGTAGAATTTTGTCAGGCCGTTCCTTGGTCGACTGTTACCGTGAGTACACGTAATTTAATTCGCATAAAAGACAATTTATGCGTCCATCAAGGAATTCGCTTTATAATAACTGTTATTCTATTGATGTGTGCACATTATAGATATAAAATCATTTATTATTTCTGTGCAAGAAGATATGTTTTCAGTTTAATTTTTTTTCTCATTATATTTTGAAGTGTTAATTTTTCCGTTTTTCTATTTTGCTGTTTCGTTTTTAATTATCAATCACCTCGGTTGGGTGAATAGAAGCATTGTTCTTGCATTTAGTTTTCATTTTTGTATAATTTCGTGTGTTTGTCCACGAATTTATTTTATTTTGTTGAAACCACGTGGATTGTATTGTTAGAATTAGAATTATCTTCCTGAACAAACTAAACTTATGCTTTGCATAGGAAATAGTATTGTCCTATTGTAATTTAGAACCAAGTGCAGTTTTTAAATTTAGGCCAGAACCCTCAGTTCACGGTTTTTTTTTCTGCACAAATTGTAATTAACCCTTCTTGTATAATAAATTTTGTTTGTTAATTATCTTCGTTGGGTTAAAAAAAATCTGTTCTTTAATTTTTTTAAATTAAACCTTTTCAATTTTATTTGTATTTAAGAGAGTCAGTTTTCTTTCACTCACAATTTACTTTTCGTGGCTAGATTCAAGTTTTAATTCGCGAGGGTAACTCTGAGGTTAATAGTTTTTTTGCGCCTTTTTAAAATTTTATCCGTTGAGCTAGCTAATTTAATTTTCTTTTTCCTTGTTAATTTCATTTTCTGTTGCACTTTTAAATTCAGTCAGTACACAGTAGTACGTAGTGCTGAGCTCCTTCAAAAGAAGACTACCAGCTAAAAACACCCCCGTCTCCTAGACACCAGCCCGGAACCGTTAAACACATTACTTCGGTGCTGGGTCTATATATTTTAGCTGTATAGGGGCCACACACAACGACAAGGTTCAGTGATCTACTCCCATGCTGCGATCTAAGTCTCTTTTCTTCATGCGAAGGATGTGGTGCACGTACCGGGTGATGTTCGTCCACCAATACTCGCTTTCCATCATATTTTGAATAATCGAGTCTGGCGAAAGAGTGCCAACTGCAGCCTCCACCAGCTCTCTCTGTTCTGTCCATCTCTGATACACAAAGAAAGTATGATGGGCATCATCCAATCCATCGGGGCAATACAGGCGTAGTCCAGAATCCGTCTTCCCCATACGTTGTAGGTAAGACCTGAAGTAGCTGGGCCCGGTTAAAAATTGGATGTGATAGAAGTCTACCTCCCCATGGGCTCGCATAATCCAAGGGCGGAGATTCGGGATCAGCCTGCGTGTCCAGCATCCACTCGCGTCACTTTCCCACAATCGCTGCCATGCAACCATAGTGATGACTAGAGACCGGATTATATGCAAAGAAAAACTGGAATATATGCGCATATATATGCATCGATTTTTGAGAAAATATGCATAAACCTGGGGCATCTATGCAAAAAAATTGCGACAATATGCAAAATTTTTACACAAAATAAATAAGAGCAGAAATTTAAACATTAACTTTATTGCACAAAATTTTTTCACATCATATTTCTAAAACAATTTATAATTGCTTAAATGTTTTTCAAAATTGTGTAAAAGAAAGTTTTGTCGTCACCGTATAATCACGATGACCCTGCGTCGTCTGGTACACAATACAGCGCTCCCACAGGTAGCAGCTGTCAATCACTCGTAAGAGGTACTGAGGCACCCGGAAAGGGTGCTCCAAGGCGTCCAATATATCAACCCATCTAGTGGAGTTGAACGCATTCCTTACATTCAGGGTTACGAGCAGAACCACACAACGTGAGAAATGCGTGTGATTCTCCGCCCTTGTCACGGCCTCTGAAACCTCCCGCAAAGCATCGATGGTCGATCTTCCACGTCGGAAACGATACTGGTAGGGAGACAAGCGCCCGGCATCCGCTACCGCTTGTATTCAATCTGGTTCTGACGAGCTTCTCCAGCACCTTTCCCGCAGTATCCAGCATACACAGCAGGTGGTCTGTTTCTTCTTAGAAACTAGCACAAGTCTAGCGGTCTTCCATCGAAGAGGACTCCTGCAGCCAGACACATATCCAGTAGTAGGCGTGGACAGCACTGGTATACGAGCCTCAAAATTTCGTAGAGCACACCGTCCAGCCCTGGTATCTTCATGGAGGGAAAAAGACTCCATCGCCATTCTCAGTTCTTCGTCACGAAAATGAAGAAGGTCAGAAATTTCTCCGAAGCCTCTCCTCCCCCTGATAGAGTGGATGGGGAAAAACACTCTCACAATGCTTTGCATCTTAGTGGGCTCCAAGTTGACGAAAAGGAGCGGAAAGATAAATATTATTAAAATAAAAATATTAATAAAATAAAAAAAGGATTAAAAATAGGACAAACTTGGGCTTAAATATTATTATATTATTATTTTTTGTTGTTAATTAGGATTATGTTTTATTTTTAGTTATTACCAAATTAAGAATGACTTTTTGTTAAGGCTCTTAGAATAATTTGTTTTTGATTTATTTTCTTATGTATACTTTTAGTTTCTCAATTCTTTGTAAATTATTTTTTCTTTTCTTTTTTTGACTTATCCGATTATTATTATTATGGATTAATAAACATTACTTACTTACAACATGTGAACTGAAACCAACATGACAGAAAACCGAAGATCACTCAGACGGAAGAATTGAAGAGGAAACGGTTATTGTAATATTGTAAATTGTAAATTAAGTAAGTTAGTAGAAAAGTTATTATCTTTTATATTTTTCTAAGTTTCTAATAGCGTAAGTATGTATTAAAAATAGGTATATAACATACTTAATGAAAGTTAAGTGTTTTGTAATATTTATCGGAAAGAAATTATAACATACAGGGTGTGCCATTTAAAAAAAAATGATATTTTTCAATTTAAAATAGTGTAGTTGAACTGTACGCCCTGTAGGATTTCACTCAAATTTCTTTACATGTATCCTTTTTTTTCGTCCCTATAGAACATCTGTACCAAGTATGAATATTCCATCTTCACAAACAATGACGGAACTGCCAATTAAAAATATTAAAATATTAGAAAAACTACTAGGTTTAGGTACCGTGAGATCGAATAAGACTGTCCTCATCCTAGTCTACTTTCCGCGAAGATTTATCAATATTTACATCCACTGTTTCGAATGAATGAAGTTAGTTAATAAAACATAGTGTGCGATTTTTGGCTAATTGTGCGTATGCAAGTTAATATTCACTAATGTCAACCCGGACAACAAGTGTGGTGCACCAAAATTGCATCTAAGGTATGAGTCATTCAACTAACTCCCACGCATAAATAACGTAATAAATATTTTTTAAAACAGTATATTTCTGATAACAAATACAACCAAGTTTAATTAAAGCTATGGAAGGTTTAAACAATATATATTGTAAAAATACACATTTATGTCATGTCTTAACTTATATTAGACATTCTTCGTAATTTATACGAGGTACTGATGGACAATAATGGAGGGATGCTTTTCACAGCCATACGCTCTACAACAAAAATATAATATAAATTAAAAAATTGGGAACATGTTTCTTAGGAACATACCTGCACTGCTTACATGCTGTGTTCAAAGTGATGAGAACCACCATTGTTTATGGAAGCAGCTACCCTCTTATTCATGTTTTCAGAAACATTTACTAATTGCTCGTTTGTAATATTCTCTATTTCATTTCTTCTTGCTTCTTTTAATTGATCCATATTATGTAAGCGATTCCGATAAATTTTATTTTTTAGATGACCAAATAAAAACAAGTCAAGCGGTGTAAGATCGGGTGATTTAGGCGGCCAACGTTCAAAGCCAATAACTATGTAACCAAAAAGTTCGTGCAAATCCTCTCCTGTTTCTCTTGCTGTATGAGCAGTAGCATTGCCATTTTGAAAATAGCCTAGCTGTAATTCATGATCAAATAATTGTTCCACAAATTCATGTAATATAAGTCTATATCTGGCTGCTGTTATTGTATCCTCGAAGAATATCGGTCTTATTATACGTCTCCTGGACATTGCAACCCATATCCTTATTTTTACAGGATGCAATTCCGTTTCCCGAATAACATGAGGATTTTGTGCGAACCAAATCCTAATATTTTGAGAATTTACATCACCTGTTAAATTAAACCAGGTTTCGTCAGAAAAAAAGTAAGATTTAAAACATCGTCATTCTTTAGATTTGCATTAAACCAATGGCAATATTCCATACGTTTTTCGAAATCTATTAGTGGCAGTAATTGCTGTACGATAGAAATTTTATATGGATGATAATGAAGCTTCCGTTTCACAGCTTTCAGAGCTGATCCATAAGATAAACCTACAAAAAAATCACATTATTTTATATAACACCGTTTAGGTTGGTGTATTTCTACCAGTTTGTTGTGCAAGTTGCCGTAATGGCTTTCCAGGGCTGTGATCCAAACGAGTACGTACTGCTGTGTCGAAGGAGAGTTTCATTATCAATTTGCACTTCCACAAATTGATGTATAAATTCTTCAGCACAAAGTACAGCTAAATATCTCCACTGCGCATCACTTCCTCGCTCACCATTTCGAAAGTACGCCTCCAAAATAAAATTATCTTGATCAGTGCAAATGCATTGTTCAAAAAAAACATAGCCTCATTGCAAAATAAAGGCTCAAGTCTTGAAAAAGACTGTATGTGAAAATTAACAAACAATAATATGGAATGACTAAATATGCAAAACTCAAACACGAAACGCCCGGCTATGTAGAACATAATATGTCAATTTTGACAGCAAAATTTGAAGAAACGATGTATTACTAATTTCATTACAATGATTGGATGAAAATATTGATTCGTGCATCACGGAAAGTAGTGTAGGATCAGGACAATCATTCTCGATCTCAGTGCAAATAACATCATTAACAAAAAAGTTATAGAATTTCACGTAGAATCTAAAAATAAATTAAAAAAATATTTTAAACCGTGCACCTTAACATTATCTAAAACTTTTGCATCTAACAGTTTTCTATAATTCCCGAAACAAACGAGATAATGAACTTTATTCTATCGTTGACTCACCTTGTACAAATACTGAAATGATACACTGTGTATGAGTTCTGGAGTTTTCAATCATCCTGGATAAAGAACTTAACAGCACAAAAATGACGCATGATGTCTCTAAATTACAAAAAAGGATGAAGCACTGAACCTCCACTTCGCGCAACTCAGATCCCGATTAATAAATAAAAAAATAAATCCATCATTGCGAGAAGATTGATTCGAGCGCCCTCTGGTAATAACGGCGCGAACTGCGGGTCAAATAATTCCGGGCTAATTCCAAAAATTAATGGCACCCCTCAATCAATACTCCCCGAGTCTCGTACGGCACATTATTAATGGTACGCATTAATTCTCGACGCCTGGATTGCCGGTCGCGATTCCGAAGGTTAAAGTGTGACAGAATAGTAGAGCGAGGATACATTCCTTTTACGTAATTCCAAGCCCAAGCAATTGGCACTCACGACACCGCATTTACAAAAAAAAAAAAAATCGGAGAAAAGGGAAATTGAGGATTATCTGAATGCGTTTTTGAAATTCGCGCGCTACTCGCTTTATCTCGAGTTAAGGGACAATATAAAAAAAAATAGATGGCGGGCATCAATCAAACGGTGAAGCATCTCATTTCGGTGCGGAAAGCTCTATATAATCTCACCTCCATACATCAACTACGTCTTTTTACGGGTATTTTGCACCCTCCCCGCGCCTACGCCTATGATATCTAAAACCGAGGCCGGCGCGATTACATAAAACGAATAAAAAAAATCCATTTCGCGCCGATATATTACCCCCGGGGGTACGTAAGTAAGTAATAAAATTTATAAATAGAACACTAAACGGCCACAATATGCGCTGAAAAAAGTGATTTATGCATCCGACAACAATGACGACAGGTCTCGAGCTTTATGCAAAACCGATATGATTGACAGACGGGTCGATAAACCGTCAGCATAACATCGAATATATTAGAAATTGATGAAGTTCGAGTACATGACACGTTCAACAGATTCAAATAACAACACACTTGAAACAAACATTAAACATAGGAGCACTTGATATTTAAATTTGGTTATTAAAATATTAAATACATATAAAACTATTAAAAACTATCTGAACAATAGTCAATGATCAGGTAAAACACCTCGGTTTACAAAACGTTTATTTAATATATAGAGTGTTTGTAACTCGTAAGCGGTAACAGGTACGAAACAAAGTTCTTACAAACCATTCTACACTGAAAAACCAATTTATTTGATAATACTAAATTTTGTTCAAGTTAACTAAATATTGAGTTAAATATGGGCAAACGCATATTTGGTTAATTCAACTAAATTACTTGTTCATTTTATGGACTACCGCCCCCTTTACAAGAAAAAAAAAATCCAACGCCCCCTTTAACATAATAGTTAATTATAGGGGAGGGTGGGGCAAGATGGGGCCACGAGGCATGATGGGGACATCGTCTTATCTACAAAACGGCAGTAAGCATCTGTCAAATAATAGCAGTCCTAATATTGACAAGTGCTGTTTTATGTTTGTTGTAATGTAGGAAACTTTACTAGTCGTAATAACAAAGTTATTGCTGTTTGTGCGTGAACTTTGCAATTTCCAGAATTCGTTATTATTTTGATGGTGAGTTCAACGGCCAGTATCGGAAGCATAAGTAAATTATTTACAACTACACTTTTTTGTGCTTATTAATTGACATGTGTTGCATGTATTTTCTATAGTGTGTTATTTGTTTATTTCAAATATTTAGTATGTTATTATAACATAACCAGAAAATGTCCCAAAGAGGCAAGATGGGGCTATTGGTATGGGGGCAACATGGGGATATCATTATCTCACTCTTCAGTCTGATCCGTTATGCCTGGATATATGCTTTCTCGAAGACATAATGCCTATTTCTCATGTTAGGAATAAAGTACAGGTTCAATCAAAGCGTAACAAGGGAAAGACAACAATCCTTACAAGCACTACGTATTAAAATCTGCTACAAGAAAATAGAAGTCTGGAGAATCCCTAAGGCAACTAGAAGTGCTGAGGGAGAGTTAAAGGAAAAAAAATGACAAAGAAGAAAACGGAAGAGTTCAAGAAGCCGAATTGTGCAAGGAAAGCAAAGAGGTAGATTTTTAGAAAACGTCAAGGAAATAATCAAGTTCTTCTGTTGAGGAAGATAACGCTCAATGTTAGTGTTGTAAGGGGAAGTATTGATACAACGCCATGGATGGCGAAGTTGGGTACATGGAGGCTGTGCAAATAACGTGGATGAGTTCGTCTTCTATTGTCTCAATTGTGAAGATTAAGTTTAATATTCTTATCGTTATTGTATTTTTTTTTTATTTTAAGTAGTTCCGCTCTAAAGAGTTTAAGCTTTGTTCCTGCATGTTTTTAAGAATATTTTAAGAATCTATTTTTTTACCTATTACCTAGATTTATGGTACGACCCATTCTTAACTGGAACCCCATCTTGCCCCCATGGTGGGGCAAGATGGTGTATTTACACATTTCTTTTTCAAAATTTTCTCACAACATCAAGAGTACCCATCGAAAAATTGTAAATTCATCCATCAGCAGATAAATGTTTAACGATTACAACAAGCGTACTAGAACCTTGATATCAAATTTGCAATTCTGATGCAGTGTTCTAAAGCTTAATGTTCCCATCTTGCCCCACCTTCCCGTACCAATTTTATATGTCTGTCTATTATCTATTAATAATCACAAATTCAAAAATAATTCTCTCTATCTCCGTAATCGTGCATGCTACTCGTGGTCGTGGTTGAGGGTCGTGATTATTAATTATTTAAAAATACAAAAACATGTTATAATAAAAACATTAAATTCAGACAAAGACCATACAAAGTGTTATTAACAAAATTATAACTTAACCAACAAATGCAAGACAATACACAAATCTGGAGCACCCCGCACTGGGGCACTGCACAAAGGCAAAGACAGGACGATTAATAAAAAATTAGTAAAAAAAACAAATAATAAAAAAACAAAATTCAATAAGAAACATAAATATCAATGAGATCTTTGAGACTGGTGGAGTTTTAACAATTTGTTAATGTCGAGTTTCAATGTAGTTAACATCAGTCACAAATCACCATGCTCGGTGATGATCTGCAGTCTATTCCTTTTCTTAGACAGTAAATTAGCTACTGCACTAAACCCATGCTCAGCCAAATATGATGAAGGAAATTTAAGTGTGCTGATTTAAACGAAAACTGGTTGAGTGAATGCAAAAAGTTCAAAATAATAATTTTTGTTGTATCAACATTTTCATTTTTGTCGGTGTAGTCCTTCGTTATTTGGTAAAGTTGATTCATGGAGTTGAATAAAATTTAGAAGTCGTTAAGTAATCACATAATGATAGTTCAACGTCTTTAACTATTTTATCGATTCTTCTTTGCACTGTATTATTACTCAAAGGAATTGTTTTGATCATATCTGATTGAGTCTTATGATGAAGAACAGTTACGATTACCTCTTTGACTGCCAGCATAATTAATTCCTCACGAATTGTGTGTGGTTTTCCCGCTTTTGCGATTACTAATGAAATATTATATGAAGCTCGTAGTCCATCATCTTCTTGGTTAAAACACGATGCAAAAAGGTTTGATATAGTTAAAAATTTTTTTTGTTAATACATCTAGCCCTGACTTGCATTTAAATGTTTTAACTATTTATCATTTTGTCAGCTGTCATTACAAACTATAACTTTGGAAGCAATTACTTATTGTGATTTTCTATCTTGTTTCATTTTACCTCGTATATATTTAGCGCCTCCTAAAGATCTTTTGAATTAAAAACGAAATATCGTGGTATTTATTTAGTTTAATTTGACAGGCGGAATACCCATACATTCCCCTTTGCTAAAAGGTTGGGGGTTTGAGCTACTCGCTTCTCTAATCTTATATATAAATAGGGAACATTAAAAGGTACTTACCCTGAGGCTGTACTTGAAGGTTGCTTATTGAAACATTTTATAAACATATATCACTAACTTTATTGGGACAACACACTTCGGAGATCACAACCTGCATTGCCAATACCTCATCGCCAATCCCCTCATGAGCGCGGTACTCGAAAATCGCTGACGAGGTTCCGGTAATCCGATTGTCATCTCTAAACACATCTTTTTCTTAAATCTAACTTATTTCTATGTAGTGGAACTTTCCGTGACAATATATAGTTTGTCTTTACATTTTATTTACGAACCGTGATAAATAAACTACTACTATTACTACTACAAAATTCAAAAGGTTTGTGAAAGCGTTAATATACCACAAGCAAAGATATAGGTGCTGTTTGAAAAGATCAAGTTACCTTATGGTCAAATGGCCAGGACTATGGTGGACACATGTATATAATTATATCGATTTAGTTTTATTATTGTATCAAGCTAAGTATTATGTATGGTAATAAAGATATACAAAGAATATAGAAAAATAAGAAGTTGACGATTGCTGGAATGAATCGGAACTTGTATAAAAATATCAAGTACACCATTCATCATCATCATCATCATTGAGCCGTTCAATCCATATGGATTATGGCTGACGCTTGAGCGTTATAAAATCCGCATTAGGTGGATTAGCCCTTTTTTCTTTATTTGAGTCCGTTGTGGGTCCTGGCTGCCCTTGTTATTTTCCTCCATTCCTCTCTATCCCTACACTTCGATTTCCAAACCGTCACTCCCATCATCCTTGCGTCCTCCTCTACAGCGTCTCCCCATCTCTTCCTCGGTCTTTCTCTGCTTCTAGTCCCCAGTGGGATCCACTGTGTTACCCTCCTGATCATTTCTCCTGGTTTTCTCCTCATTATATGTCCTGCCCATTGTAATCTATTTGCTTTAAAGCAACTTATGATGTTTTCTCCTCCCAGCTCATCTTCTATTTCTCTGTTCCTTTTCATTCTTACTTCCCCATCTTCCGTCATATTTGGCCCCAATATTGTCCGCATTATCTTTCTTTCTATTATTTTCAGATCTTCTTCCTCTTTTCGATTTATTGCCATTGTTTCTAACGCATAAGTAATGACCGGTCTAATCAGGGTTTTATATATTTTTATTTTGGTTTTTTTACTTAGCATTTTGTTTTTCAATAGGAATTTATTTCTACCGTATGCCTGGTATCCTTTTAAAATCCTCTCTCTCACTTTGTCTCTCACTGTTCCTCCTACTGTAACTCCTAGCTAATTGAAAGAGGCAACTGCTTCAAACTTATATCTTTTTTGTTTTTAAAAAGTCTTGTGCTTTTACGTCTCCTTTTCCCAGCTTCAAGTATTTTGTCTTTACTTCATTTATTGTCATACCGAATTTATGTGCTTCCGCATCTAGACTTTCTATAGCTCTTATTAGATCATCTCTTGTATTTGCTGTTATTGCAATATAGACTGCATATGCTATTAGTTGTATCTGATCTGTCATAATATGTTTCTTGTCTAGTTTTGCTCTTCTTATAACTCCCTCCAGCACTAGATTAAACAATGTTGGCGATATTGGATCACCTTGTTTCACCCCTTTATTTATCTCGAACGAATCTGTTGTTGTTCCCTGGAATCTCACTTTGGCTTTTGTGTTCTTCAGACTAACTTCTAGGATTGTTCTTAGTTTTTTGGGTACTTAGTGCTAAAGGTAGAATGGAAAAATAAGATTTTTCCGTTTTTTTTTAACCTCGACAGTCGTTTCTTCTAAGTCTACTTTCTTTTCGGAATCATAATAAGCACATAATTTAGCAACTTTGCCAACTTTAAATCTACCGTCTCATCTTCGAGAATAAGCGAGATCCCAATGGCGCAGATCGATAATGAATCAGCCTACATAAGAATTTTCAATATCTTAAAAGATAAAAGTCGCATGTTTTTTCGGCTTGACTATGTATCTCGAAACATCCTCGGAAATGTTTCTAGGTATGTTTCTAAAGAATCAACAACTTTTATTTTAACTTTTTTATCTGTAAAGCCAACCATAAAGAGATTTTCCATTTGTCTCTCACATATGTGGATACATTATTAATCTGTTTTTCTTGTTCTTCCGCAGGAGTTGACGAATTAGCTTTTTGGACGCCGCTTCAGTTTGGATTATTCCTAAGAGCGAGGAACCAATATGTAAGTACATCTAGAGTTTCTAATATTACAATAACACAATAAGAGTGTTATTTAAATGACAGTTAACAATAAGAGCACTGAGTTATAGGGTTTTGTTTGATTTAGATTTAGAAGTCAAGTGTAAAGAAAAGGATTACTTATTCAAACGTTATTCTGGAACTTATTTTCACAACTTTGTTGAACGTATAGAATATTAACGCGTTTAACGTCTACGGTATAAAATTACCTACCCTCATTTTTGCCTATAAATTTTCCTTTTGACTGGTTTCATGTACGCAATATAACGAGCTTGCCTGGTTTTAATATTTTTATTTTATTTTATTCAAACATAGTTCATATTTATGTTATGTTAAATACGTTTAGACGGAGAAAAGGAAAAGGAAAATCTCAACTTTAGAAATGCCGTTATTGAATTAGCTATTCTAACTCCCACAAGCTCTGCTTTCGAATCTGCACCTAAATAATCTGCAACTGTGTAGCGTATTTTAAATGCCAGTGCATCGTTTTCATTAACCAGGTATTATGCCACACACGTATACATGTGGACATTTCGTTAATCGAGCATTATTATCATAAACTAGGCGTATATATTAACGTAATCCTACCTTATAACGTACCCAGGTTACATTAACAGCCTCGCTATGACAGTAAATGCAAACATAACAACGCTGTTCAGGTGCACATAATCGGAATTAGCCTTTATTGCACTAAACTGACGCGATAATTACTCACCATACTGCAAGTCGTTGTTGCCTTTAACTAACCAATCCTTTTGAATTAGAATCGATCTAAATAATGCTACGGAAAATGCAAAAAAATTACATTAACACTTTAACACTACATTTACCGCAGGCAGTGTAAACAATATATAGGTATTTCAATTGAAACTAGCCACCTCAAATAACACTTTATTTGCTGTGATTTATATGAAACTCCGAAACCTGGCAGTTATCATATTAAGGTAGGCGTTCATTAGAGGCAGGCGTTCACTATTACGTATCGGACGGACGGCACGCTTCGTACGGATTGCATTTTACTATTAGTTGTAATGTTTTTAATGGAACTGCGTCCATCTATCCGCATCGTACATAGGCATCGCATTTCAGTAATATATATCAAATAAATCCGATTCGTACGATGCGTGCCGTCCTTACGATACTTAATAGTGAACGCCTGCCTTTAAGCGGCACAACTTTTAATGACGGCCCTAACGATTTAAAATCATTTCAAAGGGCGCTGTAACCCCCACTCTTAAAATTTGAATATGGATAAGATACGTCTTGTCGTCCATTTTCGATTTTCTACCATCATGTGAAATTCAACGGGGAATAGTTGTAAATGAATTGAGGGATTCGGTTCAGCTGGAATGATGGTATCCCTACAATTCTTTTTTTATAAATGTGTAGATAAAGACTCTACTCCCATAAGTACTCGAACACTAGTTCACGGATCGAATTAATAATCAATTATTAACAATAATTGCAATATTCTGATTTCCGGTGATGTTAAGAAAGACGTCGATCTGCCAGGATCTTGGACATACTTCAAAATTTACGAATTGCTGTTTCTGAAGCAAAAAAGCTTATGTTAAGACGGGCATCGGCCTGTGGACATAGCTATAGCAGTAATAATGATATCCACCAAGTGCCAACATCCTTCGAGATTTACGTATTTTTGTTGATGAAATCAATAAACAAACCCTCAAACTAATAAAATCTCCTTTATTTCATATATTGCAGAAATAGATAGAAATAGATAGAAATAGATAGAAAGAAAATAATAGGTGTAAAAAGCGATCATATTATTTTGTTACTTCTAGTTTATTAATTTAACAAACCCATTAATTTTTAGTACAATAAGTGAATATTAACAAATTAATGTATTTCTGCTTTTAACTGTAATAATTAGGAGTAATTTTTCCCAAGAAAATTTTTTCTCCTCACGCAGTATTCGAACCTACATCCTCCCCCTTGCCGAGCGGGTGCTTTACCAATTAAGGTATTAGAGGACGAGGTTCGAGCGCTCTTACCGAAACTATGTCGATATTAGATCTTGAACGGCCGGCAGTACAGCAAATATGCAAACATTGCAAGTTTTTACAGTGCGAAAATAACAAATTAATGTATTTATGCTTTTAACTGCAATAATTAGGAGTAATTTTTCCCAAGAAAAAAATTTCTCCTCACCCAGGATTCGAACCTACATCCTTCCGCTTGCCGGGCGAGTGCTTTACCAAAGTGAATATTATTAAGAAGTAAGAATTACGCTAACCATAATTGTAGTTAATGAAACATCCTATTGCTTATAGGCTCGGTACTTCTTCTTTCGCTGGGATTCTTTATACGATGGGGCCTGTAGTTAACCTTACCTGGTATTTCTTAATATATTTGCGTTCCAATGCCCTACATAAGGCCGTACTCCTTTGGCCACTCCTTCATATCGACGACCTTTTCCTCACGTCCGTAATCTTACTGACGCTAGCCCGCGCTGCGCGCGTAGCAGTCTCGGAGAACTATTTTATGACTCCGCCGCATTAGCAATCAGGAATAGTTAAAAAATCACGAAGTGGCAGTAAAACTCAAATATTCATAGTCTGTGCAAGTTGATAGAAAAATACATGAGTTTAAATAGCGAATCAAGCATTGTTGTACTTCACTAACCATGTGCTGCTATTAGATACAGTCCCAGTAGCAATAGTAATACGTTAACTTACACAAAGGTCCGGCTGTGTTAAATAGCCATTAATTAAAAGCACTATTTACAGTAACAACTTGCATTCAGGGAACTGATTTAGTTGCAGGTATTAATTAACGAGAATAGTTCCAAGTAAAACTTTATCTATCCTATCTCTATCTCTATCCTATTTGACTCAAGTACGGTTATAACAAGTTGATTTGGTGCAATTACCGGAAAAACATTGTACACTGGCGACGGAGAATACAGAACGAAACAAATTAATGAGACCAAAATTTCTCAAATTAAGGACCCTTTACTTCTTGATCCAACAGTCCAGCTTTACTGTGCCCAAATTCTACCGAAAATCCATTATTGCATTTGCGGCATTATGCTCCTTTTATAGGTAGGTTGTCAACAAATTGTGCAACAAAACTACACATTATGTTTCAAAAAAACACATTACCTATACAATAAATAATTATTCACAACTAGGTATATTAATTATAGCAACAGCGTAGTTAATCCGTACGCAAAATTTTAATGTCGTCACTGACAAACCAGATTTGTAATAGTAGCAAATATAACTGTAAGTAATATTTTGTAACGATTAGTTGCAAGATTACCACTGACCTAATGCACTATTTTGCCAAACAAGTGATTGCCCTTTAATGCTACTGTAATATATAGGTTATTATCAACATTAAAATGTACTGACAAAGTGTGCAGTTTGTTGCAAAAAATGCAATGACTTTCGTCAACAGTTTTGTGGGAAATTTTAATACAAGTTATGCTCTCTCCTTATATATGTTTTGAACAACTTGTTGTGCGAAACTTTATAATTGTTTGAAAATTTACAACACCTTTTTTTGTGCAGAATTTTGCATAATATCTGTGAGATCATGAAATAAATTTTCTAACGATTATCGCATTATTTGCCCATGAACTATATGTTAATATAAATAAATGATCATTTACTAAATTGTCTAGTGATTAGGTACATTTTCGTAACTAATCAATTATACTGTGAAGACTAAGGCTGTTATACCATACCTAAAAACGGAATAATTAAGCAATCTATCAAATCGTACCTAAAACAAATAGACACGGCACGAAAATAACTCAGGAGAAGTTGATTAATAATCTAATATTTGTGCTCTTAAAAACAAGTCAATATTTACCTCGTACACTTTTCATGATGCAGATGCAATTTAACTTTTAGATTTACACACACAGACACGTTACAAATATAGCAAATTATGCGCAGTCTTATCATATCTGATAACTCGTACAGATTATCTATAAATTTCTACAAAACTTTTAAACTAATTAAACTCATTATTAAAACAAGGCAACAAATCTTTGGGCATCCCCATTTTCATCTTTCACTTAAGTCACCATAGATCTGGCGGGATAATTTAAACATGAGGCTGGTTAATTTAAATATGTAAGAGATCTGAAACTCGTTCGTTCTGCACGTTCATGCATTATTTATGTACAGTGCCGGCGTCTAATGAAACGTCCCCGATTTCCTGGTATATTAATGATTGATATAAGCCGAGGAAATAAATTGCCGAAAGTCCTCCGGCTCCACGATTATTGTATCCATAATATGTACATGATTTACTTGATTAATCTGAAATAAACCGGTTTTTGGTTTGCTTAAGTTTCGGGAATGATGGAGGTTGACAAGGATGTTGTTCTAATGACAGACATAAATTCTAATTTTCGCAGTTTCCAAGTCACAACGTCTTTCACAAGGATTGCAAGCTTTCTACAGTGAAAAATTAAGAGATTAATATATTTCTGCTATTGATTGTAATAATTAGGAGCAATTTTCCCCAAGAAAAATGTTTCTCCTTACGCAGAATTCGATCCTATATCCTCCCGTTTACCGGACGAGCGCTTTACCAATTAAGCTAAGAGGAGAAGTAAGTTCAAGCGTTTAACCGAACATACGAAAAATTCCTCCTAATTATTACAGTTAATAGCAGAAATATGTTAATTTGTTCACTTCTTTTTTTTTTGCTTTCAAAAGCTCTTAGCAAAGACTGTACAGTCAGGATATTAAAACGTTCTTAGAAAATAAAAATATTCATTTATCTACATTACAAAACATAAAATCAATACAAAAAAATCTTTTTACTAAGTTTACTTATGTATATGTTTTGAAACATCGTTTAAAGATTTTAAGGGCATGTAGTACGATCGAAAATAAGGTTAAAAGTCATAATAAACATATGTTCACAAATCAACCGTTTACGACATAACAGCGAGTGTTCCTAGTAGTACATGGATATAACATATCTCAGTAAACATGTGCCTATCAGCCATTGTTTGCGTATTCTAATGCTGAAATGAGCGATATGGTGTTCATATACGGTCGTGCTAATGGGAATTCTTTACAAGCACGTCGCTTCTATGCTGAAACGTTTCCTGATCGCCAATTGCCTTCGCATGTGATGTTTCAGACGGTGTTTCAACGACTAAGACAAACTGGTTCGTTTGAGAAGCGGTCTTCTGATACTGGACGGCAGAGAATAGCATGTACTCCACAGATAGAAGATCGAATTTTGAATTTATTGATGAAAATCCGAAACTAGTGTTAGAAAATTTCGACTTAAGTGGGTGTAAGCAGCATCTTGTTTGGAGAACTCTCATGACAGCACTCCTATACCCCTACCATATCAACGGGTACAAGCCCTTACTGCTCCGGATTATCAAGCGAGAAGGGCTTTCTGTGAGTGGTTTTTGCGAACACTGCTGATCGGCCAGATTTCGCTGATAACATCCTTTTCACTGATGAAGCTGATTTTACAAAATGAATATTTAATTTCCACAACAATCACGTTTGGTGTGACGAGAATCCTCATGCTACCGTTGAAGCAGGCACCAGCAACGTTTCTCTCTAAACATCTGGTTAGGCATGATAGGGGAACGGTTGTTAGGACCGATTGTTTGCCACAACGCTTAACAGGCCTGCATACCTCGAGTTCTTGGTAAATACTTTACCTGAACTTTTGGGAAGATTTACCTATAAATCTAAGACTGAACCTCTGGTTTATGCAAGATGGAGCTCCACCGCACTTTACGCGTGCTGTTAGGGAACATCTTAACAATGAATTTCCTGGGAGATGGATAGAGCGAGCAGGTCCATTCTTGACCTCAAGGTCTCCCGATCTAAACCGTTGGACTTTAGTATCTGAGGTTATTTGAAATTTAGTGTACGCAAAACCGATAACGATCTTCCAGAGTTGCCCAACAAATAGAACACGTGCATAGAAAAAACAATGCCAGATAAATACGAGAAAAACCTTGTTTTTTGAAAGAGTGCGCGCTCCTATGAAACAGATGTAGATCCTGTGTCGAAAGGAAGGACGTCATTTGAACATCTTCTTAGTTATATCCATTTTATGTTAAAATGCAATAACATTTAATAAAAACCGCTAAAGCAAACTTATTCTGCATTACGATAAAATCGCTGTTATCTCGTAAACAGTTAATTTGTGGACGTATGTTCATTATGACTTTAACCTTTTTTCGATCGTACTACATGCCCTTAAATCTTTAAACGCATGTTTCAAAAATACCCTGTATATTTTTGTTTTAGTATAACACGGTAAACGCGTGGTCTCTGTAGTCAACGCCAACAATTTTTTTGAAATGTTTTTGTTGGATATATGTACTGGATTAGATCTACAATTTAAAAATTAAGTGAAGATTAAAGGCTCGAATAGTAGCTCATCTAAGTTATGTTTCTTAATGAACGCCGCATAGAAGCATTTTCTGAAGTGTACACTAAAAACTATTTGAGTTTATAAGGTGGGCCCTATGCCTATTTTATAGGTTTATGAGATATTTCAATTTGTTTAAAATGCAATTTGCAAAAAAAAGTCAAGTATCCGAAAATGAATAAAATTGTAAGAAAATGAAATGAAACGTAAAAGCAGATCTTTGGCTGATTGAATGCACAATTCAACGTTGTCAGTAGTCTACAGTATGTTCAAGTGCACTTCTCACAGGAAAAATCGGAAACACAGCATTCAGAATTTTAAAATTCTTGATTGTAATGCAACTTTCGGAAGGACCGGTATCACTTAACCATAGCCATCAAACATTTAATTATGTATATTACTGCGATCAAAGGAACGACTAGAAATTTAACAGAAAAATAAATATATAGAGAGGAAAAGGTTAAATGTATAGAATAAACAAATCGGAGTTCGGTGGCGGCGTTTCCTTTTAGAATACAATGAAAAAAAATACATAATAAACAAAAAGACTCTTGAATTAGACGGCTTCATTTAGAAATATATATGTATTTAACTTGTTTGATGTTATGTAGAGATAATTCTTTTTTAAGTGGGGTACTTTTTTTTAACCCTAACTGCTATTTTCATAACATGCTTTACCATATTAATGGTAAGTAATGCAATGGAAAGGAATACCATAGCTTGAAAAAAAGAAATATTAATTTATTATTATATTAGTAAGCACGTACACAAAGCAATTGTGTAGAAGTTTACGGTTTGTCACCCAATTTGCATTCAAATTTAGAGTTAATCCTGTTACACTAATGAATTCCAGTTTCCTATGTAAATGTGGGTAGGTAATTACTTTTAGATGCTGCCACATTTCCATGTACGTTACAAATTTAAAGTTGAAACAGGCAGAGAAAAAATTATATGAAATTTAGGATAATGGTTTATTAAGTGAAGATACGGGATAAGGGGTATTGGTGATAAAAAATAATACACTGGATGTAGCATAAATTAATCCTTTTGGCAGGACTAGTCTCTGTTAACGAAACAATAGGGAAACATATCCATATATCTCTACCCTATCTCTTAATAAGGGTTATTACCTTGTTTTTATTGTTCTTCATCTAAAATAGCCATACAATTACTCTCATATCCCTAACCCCTATTGTAAGGGAAAAATGGGGGTGACAATCCTCAACGTAATTTTTTTTTTCAATACCTATTGAAGATATCTTTATGAAATTTAAACTGTACTTGACTATCCATAAACTCATTATAATATAATTTTTTCAGAATTTTTGTGACACTAGAAACTGTAAAAAACGAGAAGAATATATTTTGAGAGTTTTTTTTTTATACTAACCCCCAAAGTGACACCTAAAAACCTACCAAAAAATACATATCTTAAATTTGCTCATCGGTTAGCTATTACATGTTAAAGTTACAAAAGGGTCGAATTGGTGGAACATAGAATAAATAAAAACGAATTATGGATATGTGCATATCTATATCAATTATTTTCCAAAAACTATATTAAAACCTGTGAACTGTCTCTATACCTATCGTCATAAATATGTTCTTATAACAAAATAAACCTAGAAATAAACTATAAACAATCAATGTTTCGTAACTCATTGGAGACGATGACTACTCAATACTATACTCGATGAAATATTGAAATTGGACCCGTCGAATATGCGATTTTACAGCATTCGACCACACGAATTTCGAACTTGTGATGTGTGATCAGTGTTGCCAACTCGTGAGAAATTTCGCGATTCATGGGAAGTTTTGAAGTTAAAGGGAAAAAGGGAAATAGCATGGTACTGGCGGGAATTATTTTTTGCATAGCTATGTACTAATGATTATTTAATCAAATTAATGATTCGTTAATCGGTTTGAATAATACCGAGGTAAGCAAATTTAAATTTCGCACATTAATTTTTAGTAACTTTACATAAGGTAGTTAAAATAACTAATGAATGTAATACAAAATTGTAGTAATTGTGTCATGAATTCAACGTTGAAGCTTACCGAAAATTATTGTGGGAAATTTAAATTTGGTTACCTGGGTAGTTTGTGATGCGTTTTAAAAGTAAAATATTTAATTAATAACAGAACTGCATATCGTGCAAACACGCCGTTAGAATACAAATACCTTCTATTCTGTACATCAGAAATTATCTACTAATAAATTATTTGTTTACATTATTTTAGAATGGTGCGGCTATATAATTAGGCTCACCTTATTTTGCTGTATAAGACTGAGGATCCCAAACTGCGTCATCATGAGAGGCAGAGCATACCTTGTATATTTGTACCATGGTATTTACTGTGTTTTGTGCATTCGTGGGAACTTTGTCAAAAAAAGGGAAATTTTGATAGTTCTCGTGGGAAATTCTAGACTTAAAAGTTGGGAACACTGTGTGTGATGTAGACTCGTGCGGTCGAATACATAACCTAACATCCTCTCTATATGGTAAATTAATCTTTAAGCTTTAGGGCACTTGAGATCTCAACCATACCTTTAACTCGAAACATTTTCCGATTAAATTATTGAATAAAGCATGATTAATCCACACCAGATAAATCCCACATCACCTTGTTTATAATTAGATACAGTTTTGTAGCTCAAGACCATAAATTAGGAAATTGAGTAAGTATATGAAAGTGAATATGTATTTGATTCTCAAACAAAAAAAAAACTAGCTTGATTGTAAATACATTATGCTAACGTGGTAACCATAACCACACTTTTGTTAAAATTAACATGACAGTTTGTCAAAAGTGACAATAAATAAGTATTTTTAAATATTTGTTGTTAGGGCAGTGTAGTTATTTTTATTATTAGGTAAATGAATATGCTTATTGGGCAATCAATTGTAAAATTTACAAATTGTACAAGTCCATAAGCAATAAAAAGAACAATATTTATCTCCCCGAATAGCCAAATTTAAATTTCCTGCCACTATTTTTAGTAAATTCAACGTAAAGGCATTAAAATGACTATTAATGTAGTACAAAATGGTGGGTAATTTTATGTTTTGACGTTGAAGTTACTTTGAATAGTTGCGGGAAATTTAAATTTGGCCATTAGGGCCTTTATGAATTTATTTTTTTACTTTTTATGTTTAATATTATTTTTCTTAAGAATTCCTTAAGTTCTCAAAATATTTGTACCATCACTTCGACAACTAAATGGCACATTAAATCATTGAAAAAGACATGGTTACCATTAAAAAAAAGACGTCATTTTTAAATAAAAAAAAATTCGTATTTACGTTTTCAGGTATGGAATTTATTCCCATTCTTTTCAGATATTTTTTGCAAAATAATTTTACAGATAATTTTACATGATTGCAAATATGTTTTTTCGAAAATTAAATCATTTATGTTGACCCTTTTTCACAAAAAAAAACAAACCTAATTTTTTATTATCTCTTTATTTTTTTTTTTAATATTCCATAAATTATAAATAATAAGTGAGAAAAAACTTCAAAACAGTCACAACAATACATTAAGAAATAGAGTAATCATAATAAGGGGTTGTCGAGTTAAGTCGAAGAAAAGATTTTATGTACGTAATACAGTCTCGAGCCATTAACAAATCGTAAAACGAAAAACATTTTTCCACACGTTAACACTTACAGTGTTTAAACGTGCAATTTACGAATTTTAAACTTTGGCAAAAAAAGAAAAAAACACATTCATCATAATACACGTTAGAAGTTACGTCGATCACGAAAAATCAAAATTTTGGTTTTTCTTGTTTCGTTTTTTATTATATTTCCGAAATATATCAACTTTTTTCCGCCTCTAATATACATAAATATCCTATATTAATGCAATTATATTTTAAAAATATATTTTCATCGATAATAATATAGAGATATTTAATTACTCGAAATCACAATCAGCAAACTCGGGAGTCGTCCAGGCCAAACATATACAATAGTGCTGGAAAAGCTGTATCAGCAACTCTTGTTCATCCAAGAACTCCAATTTCTCGATCCGTTGCCTCTCCGCGTTGGGTAACGAGTAATAGACGGAAACCATGTCCCAAGCTTTCGCACCGAGCCAATTATTCTTCTGAAATCGTGCTTGTTGCATTTCCAGATTCTTGCAAGTCGATATCCCAGCAAGATTACAACCGCGGACGCGCAGATTCTCCAACATCACATTTCCAAACGTGTCATTCATGTTGCACATCTCGTAAACGATAAACAGGCAATTCGGAAATTTTGACGCGATCCACAATAACAGACGATTCACGCAATCATTCTCCACGTACACCAAAACACATTCGGCGATGAACAAAGTGGGATAGGAGAAATTAACTTCGGCTTGATGTAATTTATTCTCCAACTCGTTGATGTTCCTCAAATCGGCTCCGATACAATGATACGGCCCCGAATGTATATCAGTCGGACTTAATTTCACTTCCCCATCTTTCTCGTGGATTCTCTGCAGTAATTGTTTATTCCGTTTGATTAAGTAACATTTACGCGCGGTGACTGAAGGAAAATCGATCTCGATGAAGTTGTGAAGGTTAACGTTTTGATCTTTCAGTCTCCAATATAAAGTATCGAAGCCCGATCCTAAGTTTATAATCTGTGCGTTGTTCCCTACCTTATTCAAGAATTTATGTATAATTTTTCCACCCCTTTCACGCGGGCGTAGTAACCTCTATTTATTTCGGGTGCTCTCCTTTGACTTTGCTTTATGAAAAAGGGGATATAGTTATCCTGCCAATAACCCAGTTGCACAGCGCCCCTCTTACATTCGCTAGCATCATCGTTTGTCGCAATCACCGCCTCATCATCCATTTTTAAGTCTGAAAACAAGAATATTTTAAACGTTAAAATGACATTTTCGTCAAAGCGAACACACTGAGGTTATGTTTACGAAAACATCTAGCGGTTATAAACGCATGAATTTATTCGGTATTAACCGATACTCACGTAGAAAATCGTCCGTTATCTTGAACATGCAATCCCGGTGCGTTTCTTCCTTTTATTGTAACGAAAAATCCGGATTATTTATTGTTATTTTGTTCGGAGAAAAAAGCCATTTGACAGCCGGAGAATGAGATGCGGTTCGCTTCTCGCTTGCTCTAATAGAAGTGAAGCTGGTGCCTAGCGGCGATTTGCGAGCAACTTCAGGACACATGCGTACTGTGTGTTGCAGAAATTAACGATTTTCCTTTTAAAAATTGCTTTGCGCTTTTAAAAAGAATATAAGCAATAATATGGATGGTAATTATATAACATAAAAAAAATACAGCGTTTTAAAGGTTTTATATTAATTTTGTACAAATGTGCACAGAAGTTTCAATGAAAAAACTAATTCCAGCTTTATTTAGACAAAAAGTTTTCGTTAAAACTATGGGTCATGTTTTATGTAAAATATCATTACTATATTAAAGAGATTGGATAGATTTTGCATAAGGTGTCTACATAATATTTATTTAAATTTGGTTATTAGAGCAGTTAAGGCCGCTTTACACTTCGCAATTTTTCGTATTGCGTGCAATAAAATGCACATGCGCTATTTGTATTGCACGCAATACAAAAAATTGTGAACTGTAAAGCGACCTTTAGGGTAAAGAATGTGTACAGCAATCAGTCAATCAGTTAACCCCAAAATATTTTAAATAAAAGGTAAATACCCTATAACTCAAGATTACATATGCAAGCTGTTTGGTTTTGTCAATGTGTTACCACATACATCATTTCAAATTTAACGTAAGTTTAATATTCATTCTCAAATTAATATATAATTCATTTAATAATAAAAATTACTTTAACAAATGTTTGAAATTGTTTGCTTATCACTTTTGACAAACTGGGGTTATGTCAATTTACTTTTAGGAAAAGTAATTATTTATAATAGCCAAGTTAGCACATTGTATTTTCAATTCAAGTTTTTGAGGATTTCTTAATTTATTGGCTTAAGCAATAATTGGCGCAAGATTTAACTACTAGGTACATCTAATCCTGTTCTTATGCGATAGAATCGATTAGCATGCTTTACTCGGTAACTTAATAAATAATTGGAAAATGTTTTAAGTAAAACTTGCTTAACCTCATTTAAATTCCGAATGTTTTAAACAGAGATAATATATCCAGTTTTAAATAAATGAACAAAATATACCAAACAGCAGTGGCGACTGGTACATACGCCACAATTGGGGCCAATAGAATGATTGAAATTCGTGTGCTATCGTCCGAAATATTGTAACGGCCCTTGTAAAACGTAAGCACCAGCCGCCGCTACGAAACTGCCTAAAGCTGGGATCTACAATTGTCTTTCTATTCAGAGCGTAAGGGTTAAGATCAAGTGCCCTATAAAACAAAATTATTTCAACATACACAGGACGTTCGATTTTGTCGATATATTGCAGTATTTTAGTTGTATCTGTTGTTAAATGTTTGTTTATTTATTTATTTATTTATTGCCCAACAGATTTCTATCCAATTACAGGACAATCTTAATATATAATTAAACTTAAATCTACTTAACAACTAATCTAAACTTATAGAATATTATATTTAAATAAGTTAGTGCCACGACCTTCAATCGGGTAAAGACGTGATATCAACATAACCACTATTTGGCTAATACCGACGTATGTAAGTAATGTTAATAAATTAATTAAATTCTTTGAATTTTATTAAAGTTATATTGGGATTAACAAGATTAAAATTAGAAAATTAGTGAAAATATTATAAGTAAATATTAAAAGTTTTAGAACAATTCTTGAACAAGAGGAACGTCTCCAAATATGTTGCACTAAAGGAGGAAATGTTTTGATGTAGTATCGCAAGTAAATCGAATAGGGACAAGAAAGAGGAGTTAGATAGACACGTATATGACATCAATTAAGATAAAATAAATTTAGATTGAAGAAGATTTAGATTGTATGAACAGCAAACAAGTAAACATCAACAAACATCAGATTGATAAACATTTAAATACGCATTTTACATTTACAGTAAAAGTGGGATTTTTTTTGTAAATTAAATAATCATTTTTTTTTTATTATTTACTTCATATTTATTATATTAAGTTCACATAAATATGTGTCAAATTAACACCTAGTAATATAACAATGTTATCCAATTTAATTTGTACAAATGAAATAGCTATATAGGGTGATTCGCGGAACCTGTTCATTAAAAGTTTTTGACTTTGCAATAATATCTAGATTTTAAAACTTTCGGGTTAAGCATGATTGGCTATGATTTCTTTAGAAAAAATAATTTCATCTATGTTGCACTTCCGGTTACATCGAAAGTCATGACCAATTTTGATATTTTAAATAGAAACCTATATTTTTAGTGCATTTTTAGGTTCTACTAGGAATGTTAAAGCCAATTTTGTAAAACATCTACTTACCTATCGGTTACCGTTTCCGAGTTATTTTGGTTTTTGTGAAGAAAGGTCAAAAAATATGATGCTGTAAATGCATATAACGGCTATACAGTAAAAGATAAAGAGTTTTCATGTTGACTGCGGAGGGTGTGGGTCCTCTACTATTTAACCAAGGAATAAAAAGTGAACAAAATCATACAGATGTCCCATAATCTGGGGTTGATTTGGGGTAACTTCTTAGTACTAAAAGTATTTTTTTTTTCCAATGGAATGCCCTGTATATTTTTACACCATATGATGTAGAATTGAATCCTTCTTAAGATGTTTGTAGCTGGCTCTGAATGGGATTAATGTCTATTTAAAATAACAAAGTTGTCATCCATTTCGGTCAACGCGGAGTAATTTTTTGGTTAAGTATTTTCCATTTTATAGAGTGCCAATCGAACAATAATGTGCCAAAATCTCAAATATAAAGTAAATAATAGATCATAAACTTTTAATGAACCAGTTACGTGGACTGCCCTGTATAATAAGGAAAACTGATGTGAGAGGTACACTGAGATCAGAAGGAGCACAAATCCTTAGCTACGCCAATGACCTGGTATTAATAACAAAAAAGCGACATATTATGACATCTTTACTTAACAGGATAGACATTGAAACAAACAAAATTGGATTGAAGATCAATGAACAGAAAACTAAATTAATGAAAATCAACAAACAACAAAATCAAAAACAAATTAAAATCGGTCAACATCAATTTGAAGCAGTGGACAAGTATAAGTATTTGGGGGTTACGATAAAAAAAACAATGGAGAAAGAAGTATAGAAGTGCAAGAAAAAATCAGACAGCAAACAGAATATATCATTCCTGTAAAGGTATGCTACAAAACAAGATTTTGACACGAGCAACAAAAATAAAAATTTATAGAACTATGATAAGACCGATACTCCTACATGCTGAGACGCTGACAAAAAAAGAAGAAAACGCATTAAGAATTATTGGTACGAAGATCATGAGAAGAGTGTTGGGCCCTATTAAAACTGAAAACGGAAAATATAATAATAATAATAATAATATAAATTTATTGCTACTTGGTTAAAACAAGTACAAACGTCTTACAATATCTTACACATAATTTTTCATTCAATATATTCTTACTATAGAGTAGGCTTCTAAACGTACTAATAGAAGGTGTACAGCTTTCTTAAACTATTAACATTACTAATTTCTTTAATATGTGAAGGTAATTTATTATAAAACTTTAAAAACAATCTGTATGAAGTCGCTCTTTCTGTTACAGACAAGTGATGTTTGGGTAACAGTAGTCATCCTGTTTCTGGTTATATAACTGTGCGAAAAAAAGAAAATCTTTGAAAAGGTGTTTATTCTTCATTAAAAAAGCTAAGTATCAGATATAAACTTGCATATACAGGTAAATATGTGTTATCTCTAAAAACTTACTAGAGGAGTTGAAACTGTAACCTCAAAAAATCTGAGTACTCTCTTATGATATACAAAACACGGTGTAGGTCGCTGCTGCCTATCCAAAATATCAAACCAATATTTAAAAACAGGGTACACAGTCCATTATACGCACATCTAATGACGTCGTCATCAACTAAGCTCACGTAAATTGCGGATGCAATAGGAAAAGGAGCTGACTTAACTGCAAATATATCTATATGGTTTTTCCACTTGAGGCTCGTCACAACACAGCCCCGAAAGAATACGAGCATTTTTTTCGCACCGAATATTCATGCTTGTTGTTTATAGTTTAAGGATTCGGGATAATTCTAACGTTTCTGGTGTTAAATAATATAATGTAGTTTTTTTTATATGGATTGATATTTAGGTGATTATTATTTACCATTCCTCCAAGTGTGCGACATACTGGAACAGCTGTCGACGAGGCATCCAGCGGTATTGCCACGTAGCAACAAAAGAAAAATCATCGCCAATAGTTTATTGCACATAGAAGAATCTATTGATGCAAAACTCCAACATTTAAACATCATTGAAATAAATAAAAAAAGACAAAGGTCCAAGATAGACTCCCTTGCGGTAAAACCCCTACTTAAAAGTGATACTATTCGATCTCACTTGATAACCGTTTGATCCATCCAACTCTACAGCTGCCTATCGCTCAATACGATGAAGCAATGACAAGGGTGTGCCCCAACACCATACAATTCAGCTTTCGATAAGAATACTGTGGTCTAATGTTGTAATGCTTTCCGATAGGTCTAAACAAAACACAAAGTATGCATTTCTCTCTCAATGCCTTAACAATTGTGCCAAAAAATCAAACAGAGCGTGCTGTCATGTAGAGGTCAATGACATTTGTCTATTGTAGTTGTTTTATTTGTTTGCATCCGTGGAATTTCCTTGCTCCATCGTTTTTACGTATCATGTATCTTCGTTTCGTAGTAAGTTTCTTCTTTTTGAGCAAGATAACAATCATTGTGTTTCTATTGCACTTGCTATTATATTTCTCAAAGTCCGTAATTTCATCAGACAGTTTGATGCGTTATTATTTTTCAGCTGATTTATTTCAGCTTTTATGGGTGAATAAGTGATTGCATTAACATCTGCATAGCTTCGTTACCTTTAGTGCAAGGAATGTGTTTATATCCTTGTCTCTGTCTAGGCCTGTGTCCGTTGAATGACGTTCCGACGATCGGCTCGTTGCTTCCCGCACTTTTCTCCTTAGAGTTAAATCATTTTCACAACGGTTACAGTTTCCAAAATTGGATTGTTCCAGTTATCTTTCATTGTGGTAAACTGATCTACGATATTTTACACATTTTATGTGATATTATTTGCGCAGTTACTCTTACAGACCACTATTCATCATTTCTTTCGATTTTTCTATCACAGTTACCGCACTTGATCGCCATTACTATAGAATAAGAAAAACAAAGAAATACTAGACGAATTGCACGGAGAGGACATCGTCAAATTGGTCAAAGTAAAAAGAATATACTCAGTGACATGGGTGTTACACCCAGAAGGAATAATTTATTCTACTTGATTTTTTTGCATCAGAATGACTATATTTGAAGCAAGCTATGGTAAGAATGTAAGAATGAACTTTTTTATCTTTGACAATTTTTTGCGAAAAAAAAATCTCTTAGTTTTTCGTGAAGAAACTTGTTCATGTCTACGAATGTTAAACGTAACAAAATACCTAGAGTTCGACATAAAAAATATCACCGTATTAGTGACTTTTACAAGAGTAGAATCGTTACTTATCGAAATGTTGGGTTTGTCCTATCGCGAAATTGGCTGCAGTGTTATTTGTACTGTAATGACGGTAATGCGTGTGTGTCGTGTGTGGACAGAAGAAGGTAGAGGAACACGAAGAGGACCAATTAGTCAACCGAGACGCACCAGAAAACATCAAGATAGGCGCTGTGGACTACTGATTCTACGAGATCGCTTTGCTACTACTCATCAAATCGTTGACCAATGGTTTGGAGAAGAAAGTAGACCTGTTACAAACGCCGCATTCGAGCTTTTGGACTTTTTTCAGGTCATCCACGATTAGTGCATCCTTTGACCGCGGACCACTCTCGTCAATGTTTGAACTGACGCAGAGAACGACAGTATTGGGAGGCAGAATGGCATAATGTTGTCTTCAGCAATGAATCGCGATTCTGTCTAGGTATGCACGATGGCCGTAGAAGGGTACGACGCTGGCGTGGAGAGCGACGTGATATTGGGTTTATTTTTGAGAAGGATGTACTCAGGACTGTTGCACAGTGGTTCAGAACGCGAAAAATGCGATCGAAATTGTTTACTCTTTAGTTTTAACAAATTTATCATCAAAAGTTGAGTAGCCTTATGTTTTTGGGTATGCTGAGTCTGAAATTAGGCATAAAAAATCCGTATTTGTAAAACCTACCCTAAAATACAAAACCCTTAAATGCGAAAAATTGATATCACTTAATACAAGTACGAAGAATATTTTTTATACAAATTATACAGTTTAGTTTGCAAATTCGGAGTATATATATTGTTTGTCAAAAGCACCCCTTAATGCATTGAATTTGACATGTTTAGTAGTTTGTACTTGGTTAATAAAAAAAAAACCCTTAAAATATTAAGCCTTTTTTGCTTCAGTAAAATGTTTTTATACATAAACAGCAACACCCTTAGTTAAAATAAAAATTGAAAAGAAACAATTACAGTTTATATTTTGTGAATAATTAATCAGAATCGGAAAAATATTTAGATGATATATCCAGTGCAGTATCATCTTCACCAATAACATTTACACTTCCCGTGCTTCTTCTGACAATTCACCAATGGGTAAAATTGCGTTATTAATGACCGAAGCCCCATCAACAAAATTTTATGTACTGAAGCAGGCATATAATACCAATTGTACAATTCAACGTATTTTTGTGCTGTATCTAAACAATCTAAAGGTGACATGGCATTTTGTTCTTGTTCGGGACTCCTCCATTTTTCCATTATACGTTTGCCTCTAGTTGGTGTAGTTGAAGTACTTTCAATTATCAAATCGGCAGTACTTTTATCTCGACTTTCTCGTACTTTCATTGCAGTAGCATGTACAAGTTCCTCCACGGAAGTACTTTTTCTGAGCTCCTCGGTTTTACGCCTTTTTATAACAACAGAACTTTCAGCAAAACTCTTTAAAGGACGACCTCGAATACCCGAAGTTGATGGTCGATCGCAGTAAACAGATTCAGGAAAAATAATTTCTTCTTGTAGCCAAACATTATGCTTTTTAATAAAAACACTTGATGTTCTAGTGGACGATTCCCAATATTGAAAATATCTTGGAAAAAAAACATGTGTTCAAGCCAAAACAAAATATTTTTACTTGTTTTATCTTCTTCGGCAAGCCCGTATGTATCAAGTATAAACCGATACATTGCTCGTTTTTTACTTTCAGTCGATTTATCGTCATTCTTCATAGCGACTTCGTGTAATACCAATCGACTTATTTTCTTCGCGTCCATTATGTTACAACTTTTCAAAAAAACTATTGCCACAAAAACACAATCTTTTACAACCACTCTAACGTCAGAAATTTCGAAAATAGCGCACAGAATAATCTGCATAAAGTTTCGACTCAAAGTTGAGTTTCAACTGATCGGGTACCAAGTGGGGTTTTCTTTTATATGTTCTGAATAGGCAAATATTGGCAGCTAATTTTCTTGAATTTACAAAGCCAAATAGCTAATTTACCCATAAATGAGGTTATTAGGTGTAGGGTTGTGTAAAACTAAACTTAATCCTCTACTTAAGGCAAATTTTTATAATCCGATTACCTGTTACAAACAATTAATTTTCTTGTACCAGGTAAACATTATCCAATAATAAGTAATGCGACTTAGTAATACACTTAGCAATGTATAACAACATTATAATGACATCAATAAATAAGCGTATTTGCTTGTGGTACAGTCTTTTTAATTACCCCCTAATTTCTATACGTAGAAACGTTTCAATTTTACTGAACTTTGAAAGCAAATATAGAAAAACTTATGTAAATAAGATACATATTATTTACACCATCAAATAGAGCAACTATTCAAGATTAAATTACTGCAATTTTAACTTTGTAGGGCAAAGTTGAAAATATGATTTTCGATCGCGTTTTTCGCGTTCTGAACCACTGTGTGTTGGAGTAATGGTTTGGGGGGCTATAGCCTATGGTAACCGATCACCACTTCGCTTTATTCGAGGCAGTATGACAGCTGCGTAACGCGTTGATGATACAAACCAATTTACTACCTTATCTAGATGGCCGTCTACATGTTCTTTTTCAGCAAGACTACGCACATTCCCATATTGCTCTTCGAACTATGAACTTTCTCCAAGCAGCAGGTGCTAATGTTTTGCCTTGGTCACCCCCTTCATAGGATTTAAACCCCATTGAACATGTCTTGGACACCATGGGGAGAAAACTATCCACTTTGCATCATACTCCACAGACTCTCACACAGTTAACCCCCGAAGTTCAAGTTGCATTGGAACTAGGTGCCACAAGCAGATATTGGCCATCTCATTTTGTCACTGCCTACGAGAGAGAAATATCTTTTTCATTTAAAAGGAATTGCATTAAACCAAAAGTTTTTTTGCGTTTTCTATATGGCCAACATGATTTGATGTTTCCTTGAAAAGGAATTTAATTTTATATTCACGCATTTCTTCGGAAATAATATATTTTTAATTTAAATACACATTTAACCTAGCAACTTCTGCTTCTTATTTGAATGAATTCTTTTGGTTAATTTAACATGAAATAGTTGTTTATTTTACCCGTACACTTATTGGTCTAAAAATATTGAATGTTTAAAATAAAATTACCTTGATTGTTAAAACAATGCTAAAAATATTATCAAATCTACACAATTATTTTAACATTCGCATTTTGTTACAAAAATAAATTAATAAATACTACGCTAGCTTCAAATAAATTTACTAACCGAATTATTTGTTTGATTGAATACAGGAGTATTTTTAATATTCCTAAAGGAAGTAATAATTTAGTAACTGTAACCAAATGCATGAAAAATGGTTGAAAACAGCAAGGTCGTTTTTCCCGTGTATAACAGTTTTAAACTTTCAAACACTATATACTGCTATAAAGTTCCTTGGCTTATAAGTAAATCAGCATTAACTGAAAAGATTCCAATAATCTCTGAAATTTCTTTAATCTCGCGCGAAAAATATTCACTTTTGTTCATTATTGTTTGTGTATCTATGACTTATGCACTTGGGAACACGAATAAAACTAAAATACTTCCGCGTAAAAGAACACTCAGCTTGAATATAGGAGCTTGCATTTTCCGTTAAAAGGCAAAAGTTTTAAATCAATATATACATCCGTGTCCACGGAAATAAACCAAAACGTCCAGCTTTTTTATTTAAAATACTGTTTATAATTAAATAATGTGATAACGTACTTAAAAGAAACTAAAATATGTTGTTAAATATGTACATAATAATAACAATATAATATACAGGGTATTCCACGTAACTGGTTCATTAAAAGTTTATGATGTTCTATTATTTACTTATATTTGAGATTTTGGCACCAGTATCTGTTCGATTGGAACTATAAATGCAAAATACCTTAACCAAAATATCACTTCCGGTTGACCGGAAATGGATGTCAACTTTGTTGTTTTAAATAGAATGATATAATTTTTTATTCGTTTTTGGATTCTACAACTATAAATACGTCAGTTTTCATTAGCTATTCCTATAGCTACATGTTGCCGTTTTTGAGTAATTTAAGTTTTTCTTTTTTTTTAGTCATAATCATTGCATCATTAAGAAATTAATATCTCGGTTAATACTGCAAATAGAGACTCCAAATTTGCTATGTTATGAATATAGATATAGCCCTAAGAAACGGTAAGCACACTTTACATTCTAACATACAGGGTGTCCAAAACTGAGGAACAAAGTGACATATTTTCAAATGCAGAAAACTCAATTTTTTTAAATAGAACACCCTGTATTTTAATTCGGAATTAGGAAGTAAATATCATCACCTATCACTTTATATGAGCATTCCCTATACCTATCTTTAATAGATTTTGAGATATGAGGGACTTCTTGTTAAACAGACTAAGTAGCCCTATCTTTAAATGTTTGTAGCTAGCTCTGAAATGGATTCACGTCAAATTCATGTATTATTTTTGAATAACCATACAAGAATGTCTGTTCGAATAGTCATTTCTATTAATATTGCGTTGTACGAAAGTGTAATTACAATGATATACATAAATACTTTTGGTTAGTCAATGAATTTGACATTAATCCCATTCAGAGCCAGCTACAAACACGCAAAGATAGGGCTACTTAGTCTGTTTAACAAAAAGTCGCTCATATCTCAAAATCTATTAAAGATAGGTATAGGGAATGCTGATATAAAGTGATAGGGGATGATATTTACTTCTTAATTCCGATTAAAATACAGGCTGTTCTATTTAAAAAAAAAGAATACTTAGTCTGTTTAACAAAAAGTCGCTCATATCTCAAAATCTATTAAATATAGGTATAGGGAATGCTCATATAGGGTGATAGGGGATGATATTTACTTCCTAATTCCGAATTAAAATACAGGCTGTTCTATTTAAAAAAAAATGAGTTTTCTGCATTGGAAAATGTGTCATTTTGTTCTTCAGTTTTGAACACCCTGTATGTTAGAATGTAAAGTGTGCTTACCGTTTCTTAGAGTAATATCTACATTCATAACATAGCAAATTTGGACTCTCTACTTGCAGTATTAACCGAGATATTAATTTCTCAATGATGCAATGATTATGACTAAAAAAAAAGAAAAATTTAAATAACTCAAAAACGGCAACATGTAGCTATAGGAATAGCTAATGAAAACTGACGTATTTATAGTTGTAGAATCCAAAATGAATAAAAAATTATATCATTCTATTTAAAATAACAAAGTTGACATTCATTTCCGGTCAACCGGAAGTGATATTTTGGTTAAGGTATTTTACATTTATAGTTCGAATCGAACAGATACTGGTGCCAAAATCTCAAATATAAGTAAATAGTAGAACATCATAAACTTCTAATGAACCAGTTACGTGGAATACCCTGTATAATGTGTATTGTCTTACTTAAGCAGAAGTTATACAGATATTATAAAATATTGATTAAATTTAATTATGGTTACTTTTCGTTGAAAAGCATGTACTTAAGACGAAAATAGTCTTCCAGTATGCTATTTTCAATTAAAATAAACACTTTTCTGAGAAAAGGTATTCTTTTCGTTGAACATGATAAAAACCAAAAGTTTAGCGAAACATTTCTGTCTGATAAACAGCCGGTATTTTCTTAACTAAATTGATAAAGTTTGCTGTCATTATTTTTATTATTTTACTTTTTTTTTCTGTGTATAAATGTTATTTGTAAAAGTTTCTATAGTGTAAGAATTTGAAAAAGAAAAAAAAGAAAAATATCTTAAGTTCTACGGAATTTCACTAAAATTTGCTGGTTCTCGGTAATTACAACGCCGCGCCGTAAGAAATTTGATTCACGTTTAATATGCGCGTTAAAAATGAGTTTTAACTTCGGCAATATCGTCTTACATTGTTCTCCTCCTGATGTTTGCAATATCGGAACTTTTTAATAGAAATTCATCACCTTCTGTCTACCCCATCTACTTCAGCATCTTTACGAAGTTTAATAAAACTTTAGGGATCGGTATATAACGGTCGAGAAACTTTAACCTCCTACCAAATTCCACCTGTATCGATAAGAATCGCACCCAGATACCTAATTCTTCCCTCCAATTATAAGTGATCTTCTAACTAAATTTTCAAGCAAAAATTTCTCATTTCGATACTGCTTTATCACAATTCTCGATTCCATTAATGAGTTTTGTAAATTATTCGATAAACTCATTTTTGTTTTAAATGTTTAATTCTTTGTGGAAAAGAATATTTTTTCTCGGTATAAATCACAACTGTCGCAGACTGTGCGACTCCTCTAAATGATGATCACGGGCTCACTGAAACTAACTGACCGACGAAGATAATTAATTAAGGGTACTCCCCAAAAGCCGTAACTAAACATCGGCGGCTTTTGTGAATCTGTCGTGTAAATGTGTGAAAGGCCTCGTTTGGCACAGATGCTGTTTCTGTTGAACGTCCATATTGCTTTTATACCAGAGGCCCAACAACTATGGAACATCAGTTATTTCTCTTATTTTGGCTCCTTATTAAATACATCGAAAATAAGTCAAACTAAAAAAAAAACTAAGAAACTATTATTCTGAAAGAATATTTATATTGGACATTTTCGAAGACTTTTAATAGTTTGTTCCTGATTTATGTTATCTGCCTGTAGCCCTTAATACCTAGTTTAATACAAAAAGTCAAGAGGCTGCTTTGTTTTCGGAGACTCCATGTCAAACAGCTCCCCTACAAAGAAAATACCTGGTCTAGTAAGTGAACAATATTTGAAATGGGTGTATTTAATTTCCTTTTGTATTTTATTTTTTTGAGGTTTTTATTCATTGCAAGTAAGTGTAGGTATCTAATCATTGTTACATTCTTTATGAACGTAGAATAAGTCCAAATGTTATTTGTATATGTAACTTTCAATATTTTTCTTATTTCTTTCGATTTATAATATTTTACTTGTTAGAAGAAAATGTGTGAAGGAGTTGACAGCATTAGGACTTACTATAAAAGATATGACTTGTTAATACTGCATAGGTTTATCACTGCGCAATTTGGTAAATTACCAACAATGGATATCACTTATTTGTTAGCACATCTCATGGCCTGTTAATATCTAATAATTAATGTACGTTCTCTCTGACTAAAAGACATTACTATTAGTAAGAAACTAGTGAACGTTAGATATCTGAAACATAAATATTTAGATAGGTTAGGCAAATAATGTACAGAGTGTTTTGTAGGAAAAAACTCATTTTATTTGGTTAAAACTTAGAATTTAGGCATATTTTTAGCAATTTTTTGCAAGAAATGCCAACACATCAAAAAGTATTAAGAGTAGGTATACCAAGTCTAATATCTATCTATGTAGAATTTTGCGCTGCATTCAATGCTGTAGTAAAAAATACCATGTTTCATTTGAGAGAAAAAAGTTTTGTTAGCTTAAAGGTATCCACATTGGAGGCGCGTTTTTGAACACTCTGTATGTGATTCAGTGATTATTGCTATAACACCTTATAGCGATGTCCTTGTATTTACATCGACTTTAGTAGAACCACTAAATATTTGATACCTCATCAGCTATTTAATTTTATTTGAAACAGTGCAAACGTCAAAAATTCAACAAAATTGCAAATATCTCAAAAACGGTTGAATTTAGGGATAGGGAACCTTCACATAAACTAATTAGAAATAAGTCGCCAAATTCATTAGTCCGATAAAAATTGTACCATTCCATTTAAAATAAGAAAGTTGATATCAATACCCTGTATACCTAAAGTGCTATAAAGTTGAAAATATTTTCCTTAAATACATAGATCACAGTAGGCCATGTCTACACTGCAAGTTTCAAAATCAATTTTCTACTAGAAGTTCAAAAAAATCTAATGTCCCAGTTCGATGGGACACCTGTATATTTGGATATCTTCGACTGTGTACTTTATCTTTTAGATATCCCCACAGGAAAAAAAAACAATTGGACAGGTTGGGAGATCGTGCGGGCCAATTAACTGGTATGTACCAATCCATTTATTTCCACAAATTTCTGTTAGAACCTCTGCTGTTAATGCCCAATTATGCGCTGGAGCCCTGTCCTGTTGAAAATGGAAAAGTTGCTCTCTTCCAAGTTTAAATTATCTACGACATTATCCATTACAGATCGTAGAATGTCAACATATCATTCTGCAGTAAGTGAACCTTGATAAAAGTAGGGAGCAACTATTTATTATTGTAAGTTGCCACATCAAAACATTGAAACTAAAGCGGTTTTGTAGCCTACAAGGCATGCATCGGTAGAAGAGGATTTATAATGATCCTCTGATGCATATTTTTTATATTGTACATTCTATAGTTTGAAACGTTTATCTCGCCGTTCCCCAAAATATATTTGTATCCATTATTTTCTACAAATTGTGCCAAAAACTGCGTACAAAACGCAATTCTTACGTCGTATCAAGCAAAATTCGCTTTGGCCGATATTTAAACGGTACATACTTGTGTTTCTTCAATTCCGCACTGCTAGTATTTCGTTTTCTCGTTCGACTTTTTCGAAACAGATTTCCATTCTCTTGGAATTTGCGAAGTAATAGAAAAAAATACTTTGCATCTGATGATAGTATCCTGTTTGGAAACATTTTTCTGTAACGTTCCAAGGTTCTGTTGCCCTGCCTTCTACATACAAAAGATGCGTCAAATATATCATATTTCTCCAATTTGAAATGTAAGTATATAATTAATGAACAAAAAGCAACGATAAAAAGGACCACGGCAATAAACGAATTTAGAGATAAAACAAAAAGCAACAATTAGAAATAATAAAGCCTTTTTTTCAATACCAGTACACAACAAGCTTCGTAGAACTGTTAAAATAATTTCGTTATGTCTTAAAACTAAGCAATCAAAGTTTGATTCGATTCCTACTTTGCCAAACGACAAAGTTTTTGCTGTTATATCGAATCCATTATTATATTAGTCGCAGCTCTTTTGTTTTTCATTTTAGGGTCATACTGCTATAGCAATATTGTGTGCAAAACCTATCAACTAGTAACAAAATATACAGGCTGGTCTATTTAAAAAAACAAAGTTATATCTTATATCTCGTAAACGCGATTTTCAATTGTTTTTTGATTACAGAAAAAATTTAATAATCATAAATAAAAATACAATTATCGTAAGTAAAAAGTTCAGCTGGATAGGGGAAAAAAGCACAGATTATTAGACTAGTAAAAAGAGATCTAACACTGATACTAAACAGAAGGAATCTAAGTTACTGATGGTCTGCTTCATACGGTAACTTATAATTAAAACTCAAGTAGTTAAGCCAAAGAATATATGTAATTGCAGTAAGCAAAGATTTGCCCTTGTCAAGTACTAGGTGTATTGCTGTGAGTGAACTATTCTATAATAGCTATCACACCTTCATAATTAATACAAGCTATTTAGATTACTTGTGATAAGCAAAGAGTATCATTAATGCACGTTCACTAAATACCTGATATATATAAGGTAATGGTTTGCCATAAATATACAATACAGGGTATTCCAGGTCTTATCTTTAAATGTTTGTAGCTGGCTCTGAAATGGATTCACGTCAAATTCATGTATTATTTTTGAATAGCCATACAAGAATGTCTGTTCGAATAGTCATTTCTATTAATATTGCGTTGTACAAAAGTGTAATTACAATGATATACATAAACACTTTTGGTTAGTCAATGAATTTGACATTAATCCCATTCAGAGCCAGCTACAAACACGCAAAGATAGGGCTACTTAGTCTGTTTAACAAAAAGTCGTTCATATCTCAAAATCTATTAAAGATAGGTATAGGGAATGCTGATATAAAGTGATAGGGGATGATATTTACTTCTTAATTCCGAATTAAAATACAGGGTGTTCTATTTAAAAAAAAGAATACTTAGTCTGTTTAACAAAAAGTCGCTCATATCTCAAAATCTATTAAAGATAGGTATAGGGAATGCTCATATAAAGTGATAGGGGATGATATTTACTTCCTAATTCCGAATTAAAATACAGGGTGTTCTATTTAAAAAAAATGAGTTTTCTGCATTTTAAAATATATCACTTTGTTCCTCAGTTTTGAACACCCTGTATGTTAGAATGCAAAGTGGGCGTACCGTTTCTTAGAGTAATATCTACATTCATAACATAGCAAATTTGGAGTCTCTACTTGCAGTATTAACCGAGATATTAATTTCTCAATGATGCAATGATTATGACTAAAAAAAAATAAAAACTTAAATAATTCAAAAACGGCAACATGTAGCTATAGAATAGCTAATGAAACTGACATATTTATAGTTGTAGAATCCAAAAATGAATAAAAAATTATATCATTCTATTTAAAATACAAAGTTGACATCCATTTCCGGTCAACCGGAAGTGATATTTTGGTTAAGGTATTTTGCATTTATAGTTCAATCGAACAGATACTGGTGCCAAATCTCAAATATAAGTAAATAATAGAACATCATAAACTTTTAAGAACAGTTACGTGGAAATACCCTGTATAGAGTAATAGTTGCTATAAATATACAAATACTTCCTTAAATTTGTTGTCAACTATAGGTAGTGTAGGAAACGAGGAAGTTTAGTGAATATTTATTAAGTAGCTTGCTGTGTACTCTGTATGAATATGATAAAGTACAAAAAAAAAGTTCGCAAATCTTCGATTATTTATGCAACAACTATAAGTATGCATCCAGCAATGCGTAATTCAAATTTGTTTGCAAATAATTTTTAATTACTATTCAGATGTGTGCTTAGCTTCGATTGCATTAATAATTGAAGATTAAATTCGCATTTATTTTGCTAAAGATGGTACATGATATTTATTACTTACGAAAAAAAAGCAGTATTATTAGTAATAGTTTTATTTTGTATAGGAAAAACACAGTGACTACCTGATATGAATGAAAGATATTGGTTTCACTTTAACAACAGTTTTTTTAAACAATTTACAGCGTAATGACTCATAAAATATATTCCTTAATAATGAAAAATAAACAAAGCATAATAAAGATAAGGTAAATGGGGCTCCTTGAAACGTTATTTAGTTATTGAAATTATTGAAATCTAAACAAAGGAAAAAGAGAAATATGGCTTTGAAGTTACAACTAATAACAATCAAAGAAATAATATACCTAGGCGGTAAACTTGCGGTTTCTGTTGGTTCTTTGCACTGGGCGTTATATCGGCGAGTTGATCCTCTGTCAGCGTACGTGGCGGTTATGTCCGGTGATCGCCTCGAAAACGGCTACTTCGTCGGGGTATCCCTAACTGCAGGTGGCACTTGGACTGTCACTCAGCTAGGGACGGCATCCACACTTTAACTACACCAGCGGGCGCAGATATCATCACAATGATGGGGAATTCAAATATCCCACCACGTGGTTTAAAACTGCAATCTTGAAACATCTGATTGCTTATAAGCTCGGTACTTCTTCTTTCGCTGGGTTCTTATACGGATGGGGCTTGAGTTAACCCACCGGTATTTTTAATATATTTGCGTTCCAACTGGCCTACAATGCCGTACTCCTTGGCCCCCTTTTTCGACGACCTTTTCCCACGTCCGTAATTCTTACTTGACGCTAGCCCGCGCCTGCGCGCGTAGCCGTCTCGGGGACCATTTCATTACTCCGCCGCATTAGCCAATCAGGAATAGTAAAACAATCACGGGGTGTCAGCAAAACTCAAATAATCATAGTTATGGCAAGTTGTTACCTATTTGAGAAAATACATGAGTTTAATAGCGATCAGCATTGTTGTTACTTCTGCTAACCATGTGCTGTAGTTAGATACAGTACCAGTAGTCATTAGTAATACGTTACTTTAACACAAATTTGTCAGGTACGCTGTGTAATAGCCGTTAATAAAAGCACTATTTACAGTAACAACTTGCATTCAGGAAACTGGATTTAGTTGAGGTATTAAATTAAGGAGAATGGTTCAAGTAACAACTTTAATCTATTGTAAATAATTTTTTATCAAGTAAACACTTTACTTAGCCCATTTTTCTTAGTGTGGCTGAAATTGATTGACGTAAGGCTGTATCCTTTTTTTTGCAATTTCTTTATCTATTAAGTTTAATATAATTTTGAAAACTGATTCACTCATTCTCATAAAATTTACAAAACTGCGGGCATCTTCATTTCTCAGTTCTTGTAGAAGTTTATTATGGAAACCCAATTCATTTCTTTGAAGTATCCATTCTCTTACCCCTTTTCTTATTTTTACTTGTTTTATTCTTTTCCTTTTTAAACAAAGCAACTACTGCGCAGCGCGATTTCTCTCACGGACGATATATACTTAATGCTAAGAATTTAAATAATAACTGATACAAGAAACATGTGCCTATGTATTATGTACTACACAATATTTTGCAGCAAGTAGGGCCACAGAAAAATATAAGTCGTGCGATCCACTTGCAGCAACAATTTGTATTTATTTTTTTTGCACAAGTGTGAACAGAGCTGCAAATACTTGGCGCAAATATTTGTGCAAATTGTTTGCTAGTCAGAACAAGGCTCTAGACACTATTAAAAAAAACTCATTATCATTGGGAATCTTCTGTTATTTGTTTCTCGTCTCTAAATTCAGTGTATTCAGAGAATAATTCCAAAATTAGTCTATGGTCTATAATTTAATTTCCACAAAATTTAAAGCCCTTTCAATTTTCAATTAGAACTGATAAATTCGTTACAACCCGTTAGTAAGAAAACAGAACAACCCTTTCGAAAATCCAGGAAACGTGTTCAGACTATAAACATTTATCTCTTGTAAACATTTATCTTTCGCCCCGCTTACACTTACCAGCCAGTCGTTTCTTAATCCTGCCGTAAATTAGCTGTACAAAATTCATTTCCCCCACGTTTGGAATTTTAAAATACCACCCTGTTTAATATATCGCACATCAGGTAGGTAACATTCGCTGGTGACGTATCCGAGAGAGATTCGCGAAATTAGAAGCAAATCTGATAAAATTACAAAATGCAAATGCAAAATCTTCAATTTATATATTTTTTTTACGTTTCGCATTCTATAACGAATGCAACAGCGCACTTGATAATTTGAACGATATCGCAGTATTCGAGATGGATTCTCTGCATGCGAATTCGTTTATTTCCTTTTGTACGGTTCGAGAGGATCTGCAGAAGTGGGCCGCGCTTAGATTTTTCACGTAATACTGCTGATGTTAACGTTTCCCCCCGGTCCTCGTGGCGAAATCTGGAACATCTGGACGGATTGGGAGATCTGATAATAGAAAATATAGGGGGCGAACTTATAAAAATAAAAGACCAAAACCTCGACCAGTCGACGAGTTTCAATTTTGGTAGATGTGACTTTGCATTCCAATGGAAATCGTTCTGTAAAGCTTGATAAACGGAATCGAAATGTATACGTGTATAACACCATGTATAGTGTTTCGAAAATATATACAGTGTGTCCCAAAAAGTTTTATACAAATGGAGAAAAAGTTTCTTACATTTCACAAAAAAAAATATTCTTGATAAAAAGCTCTACATGACTTGTAGATCCATAATTAAGTACAAATTTTTTAAAACATTGGCTGGAATACAGGGAAAATCAAAATCATGGTTTGGAGTGAGAGTAAAATACGTTCAAACTGTAGTGGAGAGCAAAATGTTCATTGAAATTGTTATTAAGTAGCAAAAAATTATGCCCACTTGTAGATTAAAATAAAAAGATATTTCAATAAACACGTCAGCAATTGTTAGATTAATGCGCAGTATGAAACAGGGTAAGATCCCGTACATAAATAAAAATACAATTATCGTAAGTAAAAAGTTCAACTGGATAGGGGACAAAAGCGCAGATTACTTAGCACTAGTAAAAAAGAGATCCTAAACACTGATACTAGCAAGAAGCAATCAAAGTTACTTACGGTCTGCTTCATACCGGTAACTTATGATAATTAAACTGAAGTAGTAAACTAAAGAATATATGCAGTTGCGGTAAGTAAAAGATTTACCCATGTCAAAGTAGATGTATTGCTATGAGTGAACTATTCTATAATGGGCTATCACACCTTTATTATTAACCTGAATTAATGCAAGCTATTTGGATTATTTGTGATAAGGAAACAGTATCATTAATGCACATTCACTAAATACCTGATATATAGAAGATAATAGTTTGCTATAAATATACAATATACTTGCCTTAAATTTGTTGTTCAACTTATAGGTAGTGCAGGAAACGAGGAAGTTTAGTGAATATTTAATATAAATTTAAATCAAAAGCAGTATTATTAGTAATAGTTTTATTTTGTATAGGACAAACACAGTGACTACCTGATATGAATGAAAGATATTGATTTCACTTTAACAACAGTTTTTTTTTAAACAATTATATATTCTTAATAATGAAGTTATTTATATATTCAACCACGTATATACCTTGTGTATTTCTGTTGTAAATATTTAAATTGAAAGCCAAAGCTATACAGTTGAGTGTTTCAAATTAATGCAATTTCTAATAATCAAGAATCAAAAAATATTCGGAGGAAACTATATTGAATATACCACACTTAAGTGTGCACTATTATTAACTTTGTTATCTTTGGAGGTACAGAATCGGTCAAATGGACAAAGTAGTAGTATTTTTTATGGCGGTTACAATTGTGAAAACAGAAAAACAATTGAGCGTCGCGTTCTCTAGATATTTGTCCAAAATTATTTTTTGTTAATGGAACGCCCTGTATATTTTTTGCAATTTAAAGAAAATTCCAACTGAACAAAAAGTCTTAGTACACTATTATAAAAAAATATCAAATAAAATAGTTATTGAGAAATCTTTATCTTTGTTTTGTTTCCATGAAATCGATATACCCATGGAAAATTAAAGCGTCACATTGTTTAATAGCTGTCAAATTATTTATATTTGTTGTTGTTAAAGTTACTGTGCGGAAAAAGTAATGTTTTTACAATTTTTTCAACCGTAACAATGGCATTTAGTCATTTGGAAAAGTGTGATATGTTGGAGTTGTACTTGCTGTTTAACAAAAAATCAGATAGAGCGCTAGAACGTTACATTCAGCAATTTCCTGATCGTGATGTACCAGACCGTCGCTATTTAAGAGGCAACGAAACAATTTTTATAAAGAAGAGGAAAAAAAATGATTTTATATTACTCAAGAGATAGAAATAAATGTGTTGGCATATTTTCAGGTACATCAAATAATTCTGTAAGGGATTTGTCCACAGAATCAGGTATTTCTGTAGTAGCGATCCATAAAATTCTGAAAAAATATAATATGTTCCTTTAAATATCAGCCTGTTCAAACTCTACTTTGGGCGATTATCAAAGACGATTAATTTTGCTCAATGGTTTATCAATGCTTTTGAAGAAAATACAATTCTTTACACATTTTATGGAGTGATGAATTTAACTTTTCTAATCGCGGATGTTCAATAAAAGAATAATATTACTAGAGTCGTGAAAACCCATTTGTTGTTTATCTTGTAATCCCCAACACCGATTTAGTTTAAATGTTTGGTGTGGTATAATCGGATCCCGAATTGTTGGGCATTTTTTCTATCGGGTTCTTTAACAAGAGAAAGATATGTGGCATTATTGACAGAAATTTTAGAAAATTTTCTGGATGAAATTAAATTTGGTAGACAGCCAGATTATTTACTTTCAACAAGATGGAGCGCCGCACATAATCACCGTGACACAAGTGAGTTATTAGAAAGATTATTTGGAAATAGATGGATTGGCACAAATGTCCTATCAGTGGCCCGCGCGTTCACCTGGCATGACGCCATTAGATTTCTTCTTGTGAGGAGCAGTAAAAAATCAAGTGTACAAACATAGATATACAACAGTGGATGAGCTTCAGGAAAGAATTTCCAACATCATTGACCACATCGACGGTAGGACAATTTTAGGAGCTACTCGTAATGTTACAGAAGATTGATAAATGTAATTGAAATGGAAGGAGGTATCTTTGAACATTTAATTTGAGCAATTTTCTTGACTATGTTTGTATTTATTTTTATTTGTTTATTAAATTAAACGCTTTAATGAATGTGACGCTTTAATTTTCCATATGTAGATCAATTTCATGCCAACAAAGCAAAGATAAAGATTTCTCAGTAACTATTTTATTTGACATTTTTTTATAATAGTGTAGTAAGACATTTTTGTTCAGCTTGGAATTTTCTTTTAAATTGCAAAAAAAATATACAGGGCGTTCCATTAAAAAAAAAAAAAATTGGACGAATATCTAGAGAACGCGACGCTCAATTGTTTTTCTGTTTTCACAATTGTGACCGGATAAAAAATAGTACTACTTTGTCCATTTGACCGATTCTGTACCTCCAAAGATAACAAAGTTATCAATAGTGCACACTTAAGTGTGGACACCCGGTATATGAACATCTTGAGCGTTCACGTAGGTACCATTTGCAGGGCACTTTTTCAATCTTCTATGATCTTATTTTAAAATGACAAAGAAAAGATACGGCGGTATCTACTGCTGTTCGCCGAAAAGATATAAATTCTTATTACTATTTTTTATATCCTGTTATATCTATCTCTATTTTCTAAGGCCAACCATTTACAATCCCACAAAAATTGTATACGCAATAAATATTTATTTATTACTATATAATTTACATTAATTCTTCCGCAAGATATGCAAAACCTATATATGAAGTTCTGAGAGATCTGTAATAATCTTGCCCAGCCTTAAGGGGTGGATGCGGAATACTCAAATCCTACTAACACCTACACTGAGAAAAAAATTTAATAATCGTAAATGAAATAAATTATCGTAGTAAAAGTTCAGCGGGATAGGGAAAAAGCACAGTATACTTGCACTAGTAAAAAAGAGAACCTAAACACTGATACTAACAACAAACAATCTAAGTTACTTACGGCCTCCTCATAGCGGTAACTTATGAAGTTACTTATGATAATTAAAACTGAAGTAGTAAACCAAAGAATATATGCAGTTGCGGTAAGTAAAAGGATTACTTGTGATAAGGAAACATATCATTAATGCACGATCACTAGATACCTGATATATAAAAAGGAATGGTTTTCTATATATATATATACAATATACTTACCTTAAATTTGTTGTTCAACTTATAATATTAACTAAATTTAAATAAAAGCCGTATTATTAGTAAGTAGTTTTATTTGTATAGGACAAACACAGTGACTACCTGATATTGAATGAAAGATATTGGTTTCGCTTAACAACAGTTATTTAAACAATTTACAACGTAATGACTCATAAAATATATTCCTTAATAATGAAAAAAAATAAACAAAGCAATAATAAAAGATAGGGTAGATGGGGCTCCCTTGAAACGTTATTTAGCTATTGAAATCTAAACAAAGAACAAAGAAAAATATGGCTTTGAAGATACAACTAATAACAAACAAGAAATAATATACTAGGCGGTAAACTTGCGTTTCTGTTGTTCTTTTGCACTAGGCGTTGTCTCGGCGAGTTGATCGCGTACGCCGACATAGACGTCGGCTTCTTGTCACGGTATCCTTAGGTGCAGACTTGGACTGTCGATCACTAGCGACGGGATCCACACTTTAACTTCATCAGCGGGCGCAGATATTATCACAGTGATGAGGAATTCAAATATCCCACCACGTGGTTTAAAACTGCAATCTTGAAACATCCGATTGCTTATAAGCTCGGTAGTTCTTTCGCTGGGATTCTTTATACGGATGAGGCCTTGAGTTAACCCACCCGGTATTTTAATATATTTGCGTTCAAACTGGCCTACAATGCCATACTCCTTGGGCACTCTTTTCACACGTCCCCGTCCGTAACTCAACTTGACGCTAGCCCACGCTTGCGCGCGTAGCAATCTCGGGACTATTTTATTACTCCGCCGCATTAGCCAATCAGGAATAGCAAAACAATCACGTGTGACAGCAAAACTAAAACAATCATAGTTTGTGGCAAGTTGTTAGCTATTTAAGAAAATTACATGAGTTTAATAGCGATTAGCATTCTTGTTACTTCTACTAACCGTGTGCTGTAGTCATAAGTAATACATTACTTACCACAAATTCGTCAGGCACGCTGTATAATAGCCGTTAATAAAAGCACTATTTACAGTAACAACTTGCTTTCAGGAAACTGGGTTTAGTTGCAGGTACTAATTCAAGATAATAGTTCCAAGCAAAACTTTACCTATGGTAAACAATTTTTTGTCAAGTATACAGTTTACTTAACCCATTTTTCTCAGTGTATGTGAGTCCACCTATTATCCGTTGGTCGAATTTTTGTGTGTTTTACTGTTAGTCATCTCGATAGGCCCCGAGATGTGAAATGTGTGTCCCTGTCTTTATCTGATTTAACTCCACATCTACATTTAGGTTAATTTTAGTGGTTTAACTGAGCGAATGCTGTGTACCATATGATTGTTTGTTTTTTTTTTTGTACATTAGAAATCTTTTAAGAATAACCTACCTAGTATTACACTACAAAAGTGTTACATCTACAGCAATTTGAATTGCAGTCATTCAACTGCGGCGTATGGGCTTAGTTCCCGTAGACGTCAAAAAAAAAATAGGTATAATCGTTAATAATTCTTATACTTTTATCACGATTATACCTTACTTTACCCTAATAAATTATATTTTGCAAATCTTATTTGTCTATTATTTGTCAAACTTACTAAAGAAAAACCAAAATTGCCAATTTTCGTATAGAAAAACATTACGCTTTAACGGCCGTTTCACCCGCTCTTCATTAACATTTTAATTAATAATCAAAATAAATTTAATTACGAATTAAAATGAATTGAACTGCACCCGAACAAATTTAATTAATGATTAGTAATTAAAAATTTGCGACAGAAATATAGGTTGGTAGTGCGTTAAGTTTAGTTTTTAGTCAAAAATCGTATTTCTATTGGAACACTGTTCCATTCATAATGAAAAATGCGCCGTTATCGGATGCGCGATTTTAAGCGGCATTTGAAGTTATTGGAATTTAAGCTGAAGCAAATTGCTACAGAATTAGATATTGAAATAAAAAAGTTGAGTAGTAGTTTTAAATGGAAATTAATATGTGAATGCAGTTTTTTTTTTCATTATGCAATTCTTTTATTTGGTTTTTTCTGCAAATGCTGAAATTATTGATACTTATTTACCTCTGATATTACTTGTTAGAATTATTTATTATTACCATCATTTCCTATATATTTTGTTCCTTTTATTAATAAGTAAATGGTTAGTTACATAGACAATATTTCTTTTAAAACATATCAAAGTGATAACGCATTTAGAGTAAATAAAATATATTTCGTTTATATAAATTCCAAAGAAAACAAATACACAAAAAAAATGTTCAAAAGTTAATTTCTATATAGCAATGAATTACAAATTGTTGAAATAATCATTAATTAGTAATGCCTGTGTCGCAGCAGGTACATCATCAACAGCGTCATAATTAATCTCATGAAGTTGTCCATTTAAAATTTCTTGATTTAATTTTTCTTCATTGATTTCCTCTTTACCCTATTTATGGCTATATTGTGCAATACTGAGGTAGCAACTATACTTGCATAGAGGTATCCAGCTTTAAGCGACAACATATACCAGTATTGGAAAACATTCTTCTTAGAAAATTTCTTTCAATGACATTCCGTGTTGTAATATGGCTTTCATTATAACGATTTTTCACAACTGTTTCAGAATGTGTGGGGTCAATAATTCTGTTTTTGAGGCATATCCACTGTCGCTTATGGAAAAGAATGGATCATTAATGTGTGTATTCCATGGCCATCGTACTACGATATCCATTATTTTTAAGTTAGCATCATATAAAAATTGTGAATTTATAGAAAGATATCCTTTCCTATTACGAAATACCACCGGGTCATTCCCACCTGAAACACGAGTAATCCTCAAATACATTTATGTCAGTTTTTATTTCGGAATTAATTTTGATTTACCTTGGACTTTCTAAACCCCTGCCAAATATACACTTCTTGCACGCCACTATCCCTTGTCCCTAATCTTCATAGTGAACACTTTAATTAGCTATCTATTTCAATTTACAGTCACAGATATTTGTATTATAACCAAAAACCGCATAACATAACCTATAATCGCCTATAAACATGATTGTAGACAAAGAAACTACGCTTGCGCCAACTTTAATTATGAGTTAATCCGTACCTTGGGTACTGATTAAAGATAATCACGAATTAAGGATTTAAATATTAATTAAGCAGTCGGTGCAAAGGAATTTAAACTTTAATTATGATTAAATGTTAATTATAACTTAATCACGAACGGTGCAAACGGCCGTATGAATTACACAAATTATCGTAGACAAATGCAATAAATTCTAGCTATATCCATGAGATTCTGGAATGTTTTTAAACCCTTGCAATTCCCGTATGGATGTCGTTGGTTGACATTTCAAATATTTAATCCAGCCAGAGTATAGATTTTTTTTATATGTCACGATAAAAGTCACCTCTGAGACCAATTTATTCCAATAATACTAGAGAAAAAAAAAAAACTGGCACTGAAAGTACTTTTATAAATCCCCAGTGATAAAATATTTCAACATTCAGCCCACGAGTACACGAGTGAAATGGATACATATTGAGCTTTAAAAGCATTATAATTTTCCAGTGATAAAACATTAAAGAGAATTCTTGTCTAATTATAGTCTGTTGCCATAGCAAAGGGTTACCAAAAAAAAAAAACGCCAATGTGAAAAGCTTTAATCTCATAAATTTCCTACCTACCTAAATAAAAAAATATATACAGCATTTTATAAAAATAATATTAAGGATTAAAATTCACCGAAAAATATCATTAAAATCATTATCTTTATGAATAGGGCCTGCGATGTTCTACGTAATAAATTTTTCTTAATCATCTGCGACGGATAAAGAGTTTTACATCTCCCGAAGTGTGTTCTTTTTATATGATTAAAAAACAAATTAGATATTGTGAAGTCGTTTTTACCCAAAATAATTCCGTCAAAATTTAAAAGCGATGGTCCTATAAAGACTTTCATAAGGCTTTATAACCTGTGATACTCCAAAGGAGAAAATATTGCTAGCGGCGCTAGAAGGTATTATCTATACAGGGAGCCTTTTTTATGTCCTCATATTTCTCGGTGTTGACTTACAGCGATAAACGTCGCTTTATATTAGAGGAAACGGCGCACAGCGATGTATCTCAATTATTATGGGGACTTTAGATTTACTGGTTTGAGATTATCGATTGCTTGGAGGAGGCGTGGTAGGTTTTGCAAATACAAAGGTGCAATAATACGATAGCTTCAAACATTTAACTTTTGTAATTTAGTTATGTCCTTAAGATGTCAAAATTATTTTGTAAAATAAAAACAAGCAATTTTTTCATACCCCCAGTATGATACCATACCTGACATTATTAATGAGTTTTGATCTACTTTAGCGTTTTAGTAACATTTAGTATGATTGTTTAATAATATATACAGGCTGTCCAAGATAAATAAGGGGCCCCATGCATGGGGATTTCGTAAACGGTGAAAGATAGAAAGGTGTTTAAATTAGAGAAAAGTTGCGCAATTATGTGAGCAACAAAACTGTGGTGAGAAATTCAAAATATCGTGTGGATAGTTTTTGAGATATTAAGGAAAAAGTGAAAATCGTGAAAATTTTATTTCTTGTCCAATGAGGTTATTTAAAGAGATAACGAAAAACGAAAAACATTCTTTTGAGGCAATTTTTTATTCTTTATCACACGATCTTATAAGAAATATAATATCACGTAATTTGGAATCATCTTCAACTTTATTTTTTTTTAAATACACATCAATAGCCAAAAGGCCATCCTCGGATAGAGCTGACGTTTATCTTTTCTGTAATATGAGGTTTAAGGCTGTTGTTTCAAATATAAGCAAACAACTTGTTTTCACGTTTTCACATGGTAGGCTGTGGCTAATGACAGCGAACAATACCAAAAAACTGAATATTAATAACCTGTCCTCTCACCTGTCACCCTATGTAGTTTATTATTGCAAGTTTAGTTTGATGAAACTAGCGGGCACAATGGCACAAAAAAAACACATTACGTTACATCAATTATAGATTTTATTACTCCATGAAAACCAAAATAAGGGCTCTGCTCCGATAAGCCATTGAAAAGTGCCCCTGAAGCTATCGGGTTGAAATTAAAGCAAATGAGTACTACTGTCACACATACTATAAATACCAAAAATTAGCTCATTCAATTTTTATTTTTTTATTTTTTTCTCAGGAATTACTTAAGGTATCACGTTCAAAAAAATAATGTAAGTAAACACTGATTATGGGCATTCTATAAAAAATCAAGAACTATTTCCCTCCACTCAGTTCAAAGTTATTATTTTCCCCTTTTTAGGGGTGGTTTTTTTGAGTTTGGTTCAAGGTACCAACTTGGCTTTTTGTCACATTAAACCGTATCCCTTTAGGTTTATTATATATTTTTTTTTAGTTTTTTTCTGTGTGGTAGAACATGTAAATAAAAAATAAAATCTCATTGAATGATCTTAGTAAGGACAATTTGTTATTGTTTATTTTAGGGTTAAAACAATTGTTTGATGAATTTCAGGATGTGTCAATCTGTTTTTTTGTTATATAGTAGTGTATGTATTTGGGTTAATTATATATTTTTTAAGTTCTTACTGTGTGGTAGAACATGCAAATAAAAAAGGAAAATCATCGAGCGGTTTCAGGATTCTTTATATGTTGTACATTTCAGTCCTAGTAGTTACGAAAGCACTGAGCTATGAAAAATAATTCTGTAAGAATAAAATAAGTAATATATTACACCCACTTGAGTCGAAATTCTTCTAACACTATATTTTCATCAATAATATTCAAAATTTGATCTTCTATCTGTGGAGTACATGCTATTCTCTGCCGTCCAGTATCAGAAGACCGCTTCTCAAACGAACCAGTTTCTCTTAGTCGTTGAAACACCGTCTGAAACATCACATGCGAAGGCAGTTGGCGATCAGGAAACGCTTGTAAAGAATTCCCATTAGCACGACCGTGCATGAACACCATATCGCTCATTTCAGCATTAGAATACGCAACATTGTAGATGGCTACAAATTTGCACAAAACATCAATTAAACTGTTATAAACAATAGCTGATAAGCACCTGTTTACTGGATATGTTATATCCATGTCTATTGGAACACTCGCTGTTATCTCGTAACGGTTGATTTGTGAACATATGTTTATTATGATTTTTAACCTTATTTTCGATCGTACTACATGCCCTTAAAATCTTTAAACGATGTTTCAAAACACCCTATATAAGTATATGAAGGAAAAATATTTACCTAAAGATATACAGGGTGTTTCATTTAAAAAATATAACTTTTGTAAATAATTCGTAGAATACCAAATTTCAAGCATGCCAGTGTATTCCTCATAAAAAACAACTTATATAAAATATATCTGAACATATTCGCTCTATATTTTATAGCATCGGACTTACAAAGGTTGAAAGAAAATGGCTGATTTTGAAAAACGCCTGAATAATCGGAATTAACTAGTTAGCTTCAATCTGTTTGGATTATCAAGCCAAACTCAAAAAAAGAAATCGTAACCTTCTGCTCACTGCTCTTATATCTATTACCGTTTGGTTGTACCCTATAAAAACATCGAAATTTCCCCAACTGTACATATACACTGTTATGGCAAATATATTTTAATATTATTTAAAAGGGAATGTTTCTATTTTACTTAGTTATATTTTAAAACTAATTATATATTATAAGAAAAAGGATATAATATGTAGCAACAGACAGCCAGACGATGTCCAGGTGATATAGGAAATCTCTGCATTTGGCAAGTCCTTCAAGGCATTTTCCTTTAGAATTTTCCCTTCAGGAAGCAAGATGATCAGCAGTGATATACCTACACATCGAAAATGAATATTAGAATTTGTATAGTATATTTTACAATAGCTATTGACAGATCAAATTTGGATCCACGTTTAATTCAAGTGAACAGTTTTATTAAATTTAATTTAATAAAATTAAATTTATTATATTGCTTTGATATGTCAACAGAAAGACATGGGGAAATCGCTGGAAATTGGGTTCTGTAACAATTCTATGTGTATAAATGGTTGCCTACCTTTTAGGTGCAATAATGAATTTTAAGATTGTTAATTTTATATAGTAATAAGTGTTTAAAAATTTTAAATGTATTTTTCTCATGATCTACTGACGCCTACCTTTGTTATATTACAAGTGTAAGGTGATTCCAGATTTTGTAATTTTATTTATTTTCACTTCGTTTAAACATCTGATAGTTCTTTCGATCACATGGGCATCATATATAAAACAATGGATGTTCCCCTCATTTCGGTTACGTTAACGGATTTTCACAGACAGTTGGACTCCTTGACGAAGACAATCGCTTTCAAGTCAGTTAAAACATTTGAACTTTGTTCGAGGCAGACCTATCTCATTTTGTTCTTGAAAAATTTAACGGCTATTTCGTAAAAATCCAATTTTATCCCATATTACAACCTAAAAATAATTGTTAATTGTTAAACAAAGTTTTTCACATAAATATTATCCAAATTACCTGCAATTTTTGGGTAATTTTTCTTCAACGACGATTTTCCTGAGTTTCCTGTTATGAATGTTCCTGTCCTGAACGAGCCACTTTCCATGATCTGAGGTGACGATGATGGTACGAGGGCCCTGATCCGACATTCGAACATTCCAGACCACTCCAATGCTCGCAGAAGGTATTCCTCTTCAAATCTACCTAAAAAATAAACATATTATTTCAATTCCAATCCAAATTTAATTGTATTTATAGGAAATTTCATTTTTATTCGTTCAGAAAGAATTGAGGTTAGATTAGGGTTATAGGTGTTTATATCGTCTGCGAAACCGTTTGCGATTACTTGGGGAAATTTGTGTAAATAGGTTTATAAGTATTTGTTATGTATTTACGTTACGAACCAATATCCAGCAATTTACCATCAAGGTTGGCTACTCTGTTTCACACGTCTCTTTAAGCCTAACATAACTCCGTTTGAACGGTCAGAAAACGCGGGAATTTTGAAATTCAATTTAAACGTATTTACATACGAAACTATGAATTTGAATTGCAAAAAGTGGAATCACTAATGAAACTTTAGTGTTATTAATTAAACGGACTCACGTACTTACCTGAGATAATTATCCAAAGATTTATGTCTGACTTTAAACAAGTTCACATTTAGAATTTTTTTTCATTAAATAAAAACACTTTTATTCGCACTTAAATGTTTGAATTTCACATGAGAGATTGAATACCATTGAGGCACGACATTATCATGCCTATGATATCATTTAAAATGGTCATTGACAGTGAATTTGAAGGAGAGAGGACAATTGACAACATCCTTGCTCAGAATCTCTACTCTTACTGAAATATATAAGAAAGTAACGAGCTATTCAATATTTTTTTTTATGTCACCGCCTCTCGATCGGAAATTTCTCGCCCTGCATGCCATCTGGCTGGTGAGAGAGCACACTTCTAAATCAAAATTAATAAAGATAGATGACACTGGGATATATAAAATTTGATTTTTTCTAATTTAATTAATATATTTCTTTTAAAATTTAATTTTGTAATCCGGGCTGTATGCTACTGTGTAGCGTAGCAATACATACATTACAACGCCGACCCTACATACAATCAGCAGTCTCTATATAGACTTAAGTCGTTTGCAAACTCCACCACAGGGATCTCGCTAAACTAACTTGAATCACATAATCCCCGTACTCTATATTCTGCACCTTCGTCACGATAAATATTTTGTCGCATTTAATAAAAAGTTCTGTCCAATTTATGTATTCGCGAACACGGCTTTAACATCTCAGAACCTTAAACAAATTTCGTTATCCAATCCTATAACTACCTGAATCCCTTTGTTAAATTTTCCACCAACTTCCATCATGTGAACTTTCGAATCCCAACAGATTTATTTCAATTACCGTCGCATACCCATAAATTACCCAAACACTTCCTAGTTCTTAACGAACGCAAATACCGTCGAAATTCTCTAGAGGAACCCATCCTCATCAAATCGATCTAATTCCGTTTGGAATTCGTCGAATTTGAGTTGCGGAAAATTGATAAATCCCCCCTGGGATTGATCCACGCGTTTTAAGTCGCTTGTAGGTAGTACAATCTGAAGTTTATGTATTCGCAAACGACAATACGAAGTTAATTTCGCGTAAAACGATCTTAGGACGACGCGTCTAATCAATTCGCTGGCTGGCAGCAAAACTACCAAGGCTTTCGCATTCATAAACGTCCAAACTGAAACAAGCCTAAAGCTGAGTATACCTGATGTTATTTATGGATGTGCTTAGTTAAGGTCTCTGAGGATTGTTGGGCGAAAAGGTAATAGCATGGGCTCGATTTAATGTTACAATTATAATTTAGTATCCATATCAGCCTTCGTACATGGTTACGATACTAAATTTTCAACATAAATTTATCTACAATTAAATTGTAAGAGAGATAAATTGTTATCGCATCTGATATGTAAAACTTTACAGTATCTGTTAAATGATGGTCAATTATTTAGAGTGACCCTGTAGAGAAAGATGAAACAAGTTTTCCTCGTTATTATTTGAAATAAATACATCTAGTGTAAAATTATTTTGTGACAAACTTCTTGAAAATATTTGCAATACCGATTGATCATAATATAATTTATCATTTGAAAATACTGTATATTATTATTAAACTTCCGCTGTTCCACTATATTCAAAAAAAATAGGTTCAATATGTAATTATCAACTACAGTTTCCTAAACATTTCAGGACCATCTAGTTTGAAAAGTATGTCATAAAGTGTGGATTTTGTGTTGGATTATAATCAAAATTGTGTCTGTTAACACTTCCATTCTTGTGAAACGAATAGCAGTAAATGAGCGCAATATTTTCGTTCCTTTATTTTAGTTGGAGTTGGGAGCTCACATACAAAACTCCAATCTTCACATTCATCGTGTGTAATTCTATGCTCAAAAGACGGGTAAAACAGTATGTGTAACGTTTGGTGGTAAAAATTACTGGGTGGCCAGTAAGCGCTTGACTGTCTAGTGCGGCCAGACATTGGAACACTTTTTACCTTTTTCGCACAATGTCCGGTCAGCAAATATATCAATTTGAAATTCTTACGTTGCTTTTTCAAGTTTTAATACTGACTATTATGGGATCACGCTACAGCCTGATGAAGACAAACAATGAAAGTAAATTAATAAACAAAAATTAAGAAGTACTAATCTACTCTTATTACCTATTACCTATTCGTATCACCTAATTATGGACGATCAAACATATAATAAATATTTTTTGGTTTATAATCTTCTAGGATAATTTAAATATTTACACAGAGATGCCTGAATGTACAATTTCGAAACTTGCAATTACTTTTTTTAAATTTTAAGTATATTTTATGGAGGCGTTGTTATTTTTCTAAGTAGCATCATCATCAGGCTAGTCAAACTTTTAAAATCTTTTATTTCCTTCAATAAACATAAAATATATACAGATATATACACACAAAATAAAATAAAATTCTCGCAACTTCAAATATCTTTATAATACAATTCTCTCGTCTCAGTAGGGTTCATAAATTTGTACACATTCAGATGATTATAGCGTTGCGAACGAAGCTTTCGCCGTCATTCACCGCAGATCCTTCGTATCATAGCAGGGCTTCAAGCAGTATATTTCGTTCTTTACCTGAGTGAATGAAGCGTTGTGCATGAAGCAAATTTCTCATATCGCCTTCACGCGTGAATATTGCAGTGTGAACCGACGAAAGATTCGGAAGAGTGAAATGAGCCTATTCTCATCTCAAGTGACTGTATGCATTGAGCACTACCTTATATCTACTTTGTGAAAGATTGCGAGCGGGCAGTTCCGTTCATGGCATAGGTTTTGTAATCGGTTACATTTTAATATTAAATCAACAATAATGAAGTATATACACTATACTCATTGGCACTTGTATTTTCTCCGACATTTATTGTTGTGGTCGGTCGAAATGAAGAACTTTTTCAGTGTCGACATTTATAACGAAATTAAAGAGACATTATAATGCATTTTGAAATGTATCTGGTTGAAAACAGCACTTATCAAAATAAATGCAGCAACAATTTTCAATTTTAGGTGGTTTATTATTATATATTATATATAACGAATAAAATTTATAATGCTAACAAAATGAACCGTGAAATAAAACTAACACGTATGCATATAACGTTACCTTTGAATCATATTTTTTTTAACATTGTAAGGGACTTAGCGTGGGAGATGATACCTTTTTTGAATGTTAATTTTTTTTCTATTGTTTAAACATCGGGAGAGAAGGTGCAATAAAAAAGTTTCAAACCATATTTTTTTTTTAAATTGGATGGGATGAGCGAGGGAGGGTGATGTTTTTTTAATGACAATCTTTTTCCTGTTTTTTAAACATCGGGAGAGAGGACGCAATAAAAATGTTTTGAATCATAATTTTTTTAACATTGGTAGGAGTGAGAGGGAGAGGATGATGGTTTTTTTTTTTAGTTACAGTCTTTTTCTTTTTTTTAAACATCGGGAGAGAGGACGCCTTGAAAATGTTTGAAATAAATTATTTGTTTTAACATTGGAGGGGGTGAGAGGGGGAGAGGAGTGTATTTTTTGAATAATTTCTTGCTTTTTTTGAAACATCGGCAGAAAGGATGCAATAAAAATTTGAAATCATATTTTTTTAACATTGCGTAGGGATGAGAAGGGGAGAGGATGTTTTTTTTATTATTTTTTTTTAAACATCCGTGGAGAGAGGCCGCCTTGAAAAATGTTTTAAATCATTAATTTTCTTAACATGAGGGCGAGTGAGAGTTAAGGGAACAATCGGTCCGCCCTCCCCTTCTCACCTCTTCCAATATTAAAAAATATGATTTGAAAGTATTTTAATGCGTTTCTCTCCCGTGTGCGAAAAAAACTAAACCCTTCCCAATTTAAAAGAAAAAATTATTTGGAACATTTTAATGCATCTCTATTTGTACGATCGACAAATAGGTAATATGTATCTGAAATAAAATCTTCTTCCCTCTCAGCTCTTCCGATGTTAATAACAAGAAGTATGATTAAAACTTTTACATTCTCTCTGCCAATGTTTAAAAGAAAAAGAAAAATATCCTCTAAAAAACATCCTGCCCCCAGCTCTAACCCCTATTGTTAAAAAAGAAGTTTGGTTTGAAACATTTTAATGCGTCCTATTCTGCCGATGTTTAATGAGAAAGAAAAAAAGCATCATTTAAGAAATCATCCCCCTCTCGCTCCAATCCGTTTCAATGTTGAAAAAAAAATATGATTTGAAACATTTTAATGCGTCCTTTCTCCGATGTTTAAATAAAAAATAGAAAAAACCATATGTATCAACTCAAATTCAACTCGGTATTGTATCTCTTCTGCGTCGAAAACTTCCGGAACACGCGTCTCGAAACGTCCCATTCCGTGTCTCACTTAGGTGTCAGGTTTACTTTTTCCCTTGTTGTACATATTCTTACCGTTATTGTTTACTTTGTCGCCTCTACATTTGCAGCTGCCTCTCGTTATAAACTCCATACAATGGGCGTTTTAAAATTTAATAAAATTTATTTACATACTGGAATAAGCCCTTATAATCGATCAAATATATATCTTTTCAAATCTAATTATTAAACACTCTGTTTTTTGCCAGGAATTATATTTTTATTAAAAAAAAAAATAATTTAAAATATTAAATATTATTTTATTTTTCGTTTAAAATTAAATAAATAGTGCATGTATTGCTTAACAACCTTCTATTGTTATTTGAGTCGTAAATTGGGAAATTCCTCTTGCATGTATATTGTATATATACCAAAATATTCCTGCTTAAAATAAGCATTAGAAGAATTTCAAAGTTGTGCATTACATGCTGTTAAAGTAGTTGCTTAGGTTTGTATCGTGATAGCAGATGTGAAAGATTTACTTTATGCATAAACACACCTTTCACGCAAATAGGGAATCAAACATACTGCTTGACGCCGTATGATACGAGATGATCTATCGCGAAATGACGGTGAAGGCATTCTTCACTACGCTTACATTCACACCGTGAAGGCAACCAAACCCCTTCACTTCATTCGTTAGCTTCACATTGCAATATTCACGCACAGCTATACATGTGAGCTACGTTCATCACAACACTAGATGAAATACTTTCACCATATACGCGTTGTGAAGTGTTGGACCTCGTGTATCCGACATCGGCTAGATGCGACCGATAACAACGCAATGAACAGCACGCAACAGCCACCGGACACCGGACACTATCAAGTCCTATATGCATGGCCCTTTGTATGAGCGTTCCTTCCCGGGAGTGCGTTTGGTGCGCCCTCTGCGCCTAGCTTTGGCGGCGGCCACTTTTCGCTGTTGCCGATTGACTTGCTCCCGGCAACCCAAAGATGCCTAGCGGTCGTCCCTCGAGTACTGATGTCGGGTAAAGACTGTTGTCGGGCGCGCGCTCGGCCTCCACATCCATCGCTTGCCGTCCGTCGGGCGCGCTCCGTGATAGTTTCTACCGTACTTCCGTACGCTGCACGATGCCGTGCGCTCCGCGGAAGTTTCTATCGTGCAGTGCACCATACTATTTAACGTTATATGTTTGCGCGGGCTTCGCACTTTATATTCTGAATTTATTTAGGCTCACACATGAATGATTAAAAATAAAAATAATTTTAAAAGTTGTCTTAACAATATTTATCAGAAAATTTGTAATGATTCTGACTTTAATGCTATCGAAATCATTTATATACTCGAATACACCATCAACGTGTAACCATCAAACGTTCTACATTCAGTTTGCATATCAAGTTAGACAAATAAAAGAGATAGGAATACAATTGAAGCTTTACTAAAAGTTCTCGACAGAAGTGGACTGTGAGTGTCAAAAAAATTGAGAAAGTATATCTACAATACTGTACAGGCTGTTTTTAAAATACGTCTGAACTTCAAAAACATCACTTTGAATGTACCAAACTCAATTTTTTCACACCCTATATAGGGTGATTCTCAATATGCGACAAACTTTAAGCGCTGATTCCTGGGGTTATTTTGATCATAAAAGTTCATAAGAACATATGTCCAACATCGCTTAGTTCTAAAGTTGTACAATGTTTAATAGTTAACATAATTAATGTTTTTATTATAAATTAGCAAAATAATTAGTAAAACAAAATTAACTTATACTAACTGTTGAAAGTGACCGCATTCAACTGCAATACAAGCTTCTATCCTCCGTCGTATTGGCGTCGTCTGGCGAGTCCGTTCTAAAATACCAGGGGTATTTCGAATTGTTTGAAAAGCTGCGATAATACGATTTCTCAGTTCTTCGACATTTTCAATGGGAGTCGTATAAACTAATGATTTAAGGTGACCCAGAGAAAAAAAGTCCAAGAATTTAAGTCTGGAGACCGAGAGGGCACGGTTACATTTGTAATCTTAATTGCAACGGAACTTCTTCCAGCAGTAGTAGTAGCTCCTCTTCAAGAAAATTGCGGTATACCTCGCCATTTACCCGGCATCGGTAAAAATGGTGGATCTATCAAGTGATCTCCAACAATTCCGTGCCCACACATTGACAGAGAATTGAATTGTTGATGACGGGCATTCACTAGTTCGTGCGGATTTTCTTCGGCCCATATGTGATTATTATGAAAATTAATAATCGCGTTTCTAGAGAAAATAGCCTCGTCGGTGAAGAATATTTGACCTAAATAGTCAGCATTTTGTTGCGATTTGTGTTTGCATTCCATTGACAAAAGGCCACTCTTTACGGAAAATCTGCCGGCAAGTGCTGCACCCGTTGAATGTGATATGGATATCAACAGTTGATCTTTCAATATTCTCCAAACTGTGGTCTGACTAATGTTTAAAGCAAACGCAATTTTTTGTGGTGCTGTTGTAGGATGTTCCGCAATTTCATTTAGTACCATTTCTTCAACTTGTTGAGTTCTCAATGTAGATGGTGCCCGTTATCCTTTCGTCCGTTTTTAAAATTTCCCGTTTCACTAAGACGTGGTGAAGACGGGCAAATATTGAATGATGCGGGTGATCGGTTCGGGTATCGTTCTTCATAAAAACATCTAGCAGCACGGAATTTCGCATTGGCAAAGATCGTAAACGAAATGCATATCCACACATTCGTGTAATTTATTTTAGAAAACAGAAACTGGAAAAACTGAACGAATTACTCTGACAACTATTGACAATATTTGAAATGACAAATAAAACAATTCCCTTTCAACACAATAGTTTTTTAAGAGAACCAGCTGTGATATTATATCGTATTAGTCATGTCAAATTTATTATTAAACATTCATAACTTTTAAACCAAACTTTTGACATATACTCATATGAACTTTTATGATGCCAAATAACCTCAGGAATCAGGCTCTTAAAGTTGTCGAATATATTGAGAATCACCCTGTATATTCTCCTGTCGTCGATACAATTGAAGGGATGTTTTGCACATGTATGTATAATATTATTTATGCTTAAAGTTGATAGTTTTCGAAATAATGCATTATTTATTACGGAAACTTTATAATTAATTAAAGCGTAAGAAAAAAATGTTAGTAGTCTTTGCCCATGGCAACAAATAAAATAAAAGTGCCAAGGTAACTGGCATAACGTATTTCTACTATCATCGCAATCTTTATTCCAATTTACTATGCTGCAGGCAGACAATGGCTCTGATGGCTACAGCCATGTAATTGCCTAGCAACAACTTCATTCCAATATCCTGTTTTCCTTTCTGATAATAAATTTTTCTTTTTTGTTTTAATTATTTGACAACATACCATATCGATACGTAGATGTAGTATCTTTCATTATTCAATGTGTTTTGGACATAACAATATTGCTTTAGTTATTTAACATGTTATAAGAATCGAAAAGCAATATTCCGATATTGCAAATGTTTTAGCCTCCACCTGTTCTGTGGCAAAACCATGTGTGACATTATTGCATTCCTTCTATCAATAAGAAAATATTATCTCGACAATATCTGCATACTTTTCGCATACGTCTTTCATAACTTACATGCTTCATATCCAGTCAAGCATACATGCGTAAGCACTGACCAGAATAATTGTAACTATAAAAAATATATCTGCAAAGTTTGCAAAAAGAAACACTAAACGAAGCTCACAATACTATACTTGCGTTGACATATTACCCAGCTTTTTCTTACCATTTCAGTTTGATAATCGATAAAAATAGAGGAATATCGTGCTCTTTGCCAACTAACCAAATTTTAAGCATTTCAGGAGATCGTAAATCATGTCTCGTTTTATAAATACCTTTCCCATTGTATCTGTATTATACATATAATATTGTTGTGATTTTCGATTGGCGAATATAAATCCTTCATGCGGATTTAATACGAGCGGAAATATTTCATTTCAAAAGCTTCACAGTGCATAATATAAGCACGCTCTCCACGTAATTCAAAAATAAAATGCCTAATGGAATATATGACCGTTTCAATTTTGAGTAGACGTATTGAAATAATCACTTAGCATATTATATTCGTTTACCGCTATAGTACACACACACGTTTTCATTTAATGGATAAAATAAGTCTCTAAAATTTAATTTGAACACAGAGAAATCAATCATGACTAGGTATACAGGAAGCTAGCGAAAAGTGTCATAGTTTTACTGTTTGATTTCTTGTCGATGCTTCACCGTTCACGGGGTGTAAATTCCATATGAACTTATTTTCAATTTTTTTGAGAAAGGTTTCACATTGAAAAGCTCTGTGATTTTTTGAGCAGATTTTGCAGTTTAGTACATTTTCTAAATGTGACATACGTTTTATGAGCGATGTTGTAAATGAATTCCGTGAAAGTAATTCTAGAGTTTGGCATTTTTTGTTGAGAAAGATTGTTAATGTTTCCAATGTGGGTAATGATGTGTCTGGCAAATGTGCCTCTCGTTCTTGATTGGTGCCTGAATCCATTGTTTTCTTGATTAAATAAACGAGTAATGCGTCCCAATGTTGTACTGGCAAATTGAGGGAGGTTAATGCGCTAGTATGTCTAATAATCCCGTCCAAAATTGGGCGAAGAGGTGTTGCGTTGCCCTTTTGCATGACAGGCAATTCAAATAGTGCTCTAATGTTATCTTCAACAATAAGACGTTTATTATCATATCTCTTCTTTAGCATATTCCATGCGATAGAATAATTCTCGTTAGAGACTGCCAATGTCGGAGAAGTACTTCAGTTGCGGATTCCTTTAGTCCTGACTTTAAGTAATGAAACTTTTGAACGTCTGGTATATCAGAGTTGAAATCTATACTAATGAAGAAAATGTGTCGTAGAAATTTGCCCAATCCTCATACGAACCAGAAAATTCGAGTATAGATATGCTTGGTAAACGAAAATTGGGCACATTGGTAATATTAGACATACCTGTATTTGTTTCGCATTTAAATTTATTGACACTTGGAGACTGACCTAAAATTAGTTGACGAATTCTACCTAGCAGATTGAAGCAGATTTTTTTTCCGTATAATATTAATGGACGAGTTCCGTGAATAACCCTGTATAGTATATGAACCCAATATACTGCTGATGAAACTGATTGTGCCAAGCAGTGGATGAAGTTTAGAGAAATAAAAATGACCAATAATTATAGCTAGCTCAGCAAAAATGAATTGTAAAAGGCACCAGAGATTCTTACAAACTCAGAGTAACTATCTTAAAGTAATAGTGGGCGTTTTGCAAATTGACTTTCTTTAAAATCCCCAAAATTGAAGAGCTGGCTGATTCAAAAATAAAAGAACTATTTAAGATGATATTTACAATCATTAGATTATTTTTAAAAGAAAAAAGAAAAAAAAAACATTTAATACAAAATTACAGGACAAATTAAAACCATGAATATAAAGATTTCTGTGCAAAAAACAAACCTGCAACGACTCTACAATTTAAAAAGGACAATGCAAATCCTTTAGCAAACAAAATGGTGAATCGTTCCTAGAAGGACTTTCTTATACCACAAAAAAAAATCCACGTGGCTTTCAAAAATTCAAAGCAAACTACAAATTAATTCAAATAACGTACGAGAAAACCACCCAAAATTAAAAAATGAAATTTAAATCAAGCTCACAGCTTCTCTTCACCTACCCCGAGGTGATTAAAATACTATAAATTTGAAACTTCAAAAAAAAACGGAAAATTTAAACTCTAAACGCGATCTCTTCTAAAACGAAAATTATTAAGGACGCCTTACATTATATTTGTGCACAACGATTCTAACACTAATTAATAAACGAATTACTAGGATGGACGATTTTAAAATACAACCCACAACGAAACTACATCTTGAAATGAAAAGGAATTACCAGAAACGGTAACCAAGAGACAAAACAAAACAAGACTATACACGCGCTCGTCTATCTGGTAACTGCTCCGGCCTCTAAGGTAACACTCGCATATATCTGAAATTTACATTTGCGTGCGATGAACGCACAGCGCATCGCAAAGAAAAAACTAGCATATAAACTATACAATACTGGTACACGCAAAATGTACAAATAAATGAAATTAACTATACACAACTGAACAAATAAAATGATACTAATGAAATTAAATTACAAAATTCTTAGCAAAATAAACAAAGATCAAGAATTGTGTGGAAACTCTATCATTGTTTTGACAAGGCTGATTTGGAAAAATAAAATTACACATCTTAACATTTCCGAAACCGAGAGCGTGCCATTCACAGCAATACGTAGCTGCTATTAAAGAGTCTTTTAGATTAAACCAAAAAAACATGCAGTTGTTAGCTTGTTTTAAAAAAAAATTTTTCATTCTTCCAAACGTCTTTTTACTGCATGTTTCGCGTGATTTTGCAATGATATATTAAATTAGCAATATATACAACATTAATTGATCTGAGAAGCAGGGTACCTCGGGTAGGAAAACTCAACAGGGTAAGAAACTGTCGAATCAATAGTATCGATTCGTTAGGAGCAGCCTGGAAAGCTGACTTGACAGTTGGGTGCTTCATGCCACCTAGCAGTTAAAAAGGTTACTGGCATAGAGAAGTTAATAGAGCTCGCGTGCATTCGCGCCATCTAATGAGCTTTGCGGGTACTATTCACAAAAGCGGTAATATTTAAATCAGTTTTATTTTATATATCAAGAAAAGTAGGGTATATGCATACAACTTTCACTTAGATACATAACGTTCTATAAGATTATAGTTTTATCTAGATTATTTCCATGTGAGATATTATTACTTAAGGTGTATGATTCTATTTATATTTTTGTGTATTTTATTTACTTTGTTACTAATGACCTGTGTAATAACCACAAATGTATTATATTGTGCCTGTGTTGGTTTGATCAGTGAGAATAAGTAAATATTAAATAAACGTGCAAAAAATAAAACTTCCATTAAGTTTCTGTTAATACCTACATATATTTAAAAGTTGCTGTGATAAGAAGTTTGTTGACATATGTTTGATGTAATGTGAACAAGAAAAAGCACTGCAGGTAAAAGTAAATAACAAAAAACTACACTGTTACTAATAAACGCATGTAAAATAAAGTGATAACAGAAATAATAACTACAGAAATCTGAAACACACGTCTAAAACAAAACCACGGGTCATAGCCGACATAGCCACGGACTAACTGTCTAACTCCCCCTCAGTAATAAGGTATACCAACATATACTTATTACACAAATATTACTAAACATGTAGTGTTTGGCTTCCATCTATTGAGGTTTGCGGGGACTACCATTTGCTTTCCTTGTCTGATACCGCTGGGACTTTTGATCAGATTGAAGCTACTAATCCATGGTTACTGGTCACGATACTCAGTTCAGATAATACTTAAATAATTTTAAAAATATATTTTTTTTTATTATAGAAATAATTAAATTCAATTGCTTGAATATGAAATGCAATAATATATAAAAAATAATAGAATATTGTAATTCATATTAGTTTCAATTAAAAAAAATTAAATTCCGGGCATTTATACTGTAAAAAAACAGAGCATTAGATGTGTATATTGTATACAAAAAACGAAAAAAATTCTCGCTAGCACCTGCACGCAAAAATTACAAAAACATATTGCCCGCGGGTTAAGAAAAAAATAGATTCAGCATCCGCGTTTACTGTGCTTGGTATAATTTAAATATGATAACATGAATTTTTTCGGGCATATCAAACCCTTATCTGCAACAAGCGTCTCCTCTTCTGTGTATGCCTACGAAAATAAAACACGCAAAATGTGTCGAGAAACGTGGTTGTAAGTTGGAATTGCAGCTATATTACGTTATTATTGTTTATTTATTTCATTGTTTGCCGCAAAACATTCACCAACTGAAACACAAATATACAGGGTGTAACAGCGGTAACGCCGTGGTCTCTGATAGTCAAACGGTAACAATTTTTGAAAACTGTTATATTGGGATATATGTAGGCGGATTAGATCTACAATTGAAAAATAATGTGCAATATACAGGGTGTTCCATAATTTAGCAGCGCATCAAAGTTATGTCTTTCTTAATGGAACGTCCTGTATTTTATGGCATTTTTGAAGTGTGCACTAAAAACTAGAACAATTTTATTTAAGGTTCCCTATACCTAATTTTTATAGTTTATGAGATATTTCAATTTGTTTAAAAATGCAATGTTGCAAAAAAAGTCTAGTATCTCGGAAACGAATTAATTTAGAGAAGTGAAATAAAAACCGTAAATGGCAGATCCTTTGGCTGATTGAATGCGATATTCAACGTTTTCTAGTAGTATACAGGATGTTCAAGTACCTAAGTCAAAGTTTGTGAATTGTACTCGTGCATAACTTTGTTATTTTATATAGAACACCCAGTATATTTTTACGTTGATAGATAGAAATTTTTATTTTCTTTAAACCAGTATTAACAGTCCCTATACCTATCTCCACTAGTTTTTACGTTATTTGGATTTTTTTAGTTGGTCTAAGTAAATTGTCATTACCTTAATTTAATCTAGGTAGCTGGTGATTTTTTTGAATGTGTCAATTTGCCGTGCATCCCGTCAGTACCATGAAAAATTATTCGTCCCTAACTTTGTTATTTAAATGGTGTATGTTTACATTGATTTATTTAATTAATTTTACTATTCGAAGAATTTTATTTTTCATAATTTACATGAATATCATAAAGGCTAAGAAGTACATACAAACTAAATAAAACAACAGTAAATATTTTTGTATAAAAAGGTAATAACAAGAGATTTTTGTATGTATCTATAAAATAAAAGAAAAAAAACGCAATAAAATAAACGAAAAGGCAGTAGCATAAAACATAATTGCCATTTTCTCCAATGCACAACATAGCTCTTTCTTCAAATGCTCTTTTAACGTTCCTCAGCATATTTGGTGTTATCTCTTCCGATCCACCTATTAGGAAATTTTCTATCAAGGTAGTTTCTGACGGACCGTTTAAAATGGGCAGGAGTCCCGTCTAATTGAAACCACATCCGGTTTCTAATATTTAAGGAAATGTTTTCCAAAAGGGCATAAAAGTCCCTCTTAAGAAAGCTTAGAAATTCGTTTCCATTTAGGTGTCTATTGAAGGAATGTGGACCAATTACATGATCACCTATAATGCCTCCAAACACGTTCAAACTCCACCTATGCTGCCGATCCAAGGTATGAAAGAGATGACGATTTTCGGTATCATAATAATGGAAATTGTGACAGTTTACTAGTCCGTTATTATGAAATGTGGATTCGTCAGTGAATAGAACATAATTAAAAAAACCATTATCTATCTGCGTATCTATCGAGCGCCCACACGCAAAAATCAACTTTTCTCTCATAATCCATAGGGTATAATTATTGGTGGTGTTGAAAGTGGTAGGAATGGTATTTGTGTTTTTCCAGGATCCTAGATACAGTCATGTGACTTAAATCCAATTCCTCAGCAATCTTTCTTGTGCTGATATCCGGTTCTTCAGTGACTGCTCCTAATACCACAAATTCATTTTCTTCACTTACAATTATTGTTTTATGTCGTTTTATGTAAGGAACGTTGCCTGTAGTACGAAATCTGACCAACAGTTTTTCAAATACCCTTTTATCTGGAGGTTTTCGATTAGGGTACCTCTGCGCATACACCCGAGACGCAAGGAAGCAATTTTCCCGACACTCACCAATAACTAAAATCATATCAGTTCTTTCCTGCAACGAGTATGCTTTCGTGGTGCTAACTGGATACACATCAAATTGACACATTCAAAAAAATCACCAGCTACCTAGATTAAACTAAGGTAGGATAATGACAATTTACTTCAACCACCTAAGAAACCCAAATAACTTAAAAACAGATGGGTATAGGGACTCCTAATACTGGTTTAAAGAAAATAAAAATTCCTATCTATCAACGTAAAAATACACTGGGTGTTCCATTTAAAATAACAAAGTTACGCACGAGTAAAATTCACAAAGTTTGACTTAGGCACTTGAACATCCTGTAGACTACTGGACAACGTTGAATGTCGCATTCAATCAGACAAAGGATCTGCCATTTACGGTTTTCATTTCACTTCTCTAAATTAATTCGTTTCCGAGATACTAGACTTTCTTTGCAACATTGCATTTTTAAACAAATTGAAATATCTCATAAACTATAAAAATTAAGTATAGGGAACATTAAATAAAATTGTTCTAGTTTTTAGTGTACACTTCAAAAATGTCATAAAATACAGGACGTCCATTAAGAAAAACATAACTTTGATGTACTGCTAAGTTTTGGAACAGCCTGTATATTGCATATTATTTTTAAATTGTAGATGTAATCCGCCTACATATATCCTAAGATCCTAGATTTCAAAAATTTTTACCGTTTGACTATCAGAGAAAACGGCGTTACCGCTGTTACAGCCTGTATATATACAAGTATTCCACTTAAATGGTTCATTAAAAGTTTATGATGTTCTATTATTTACTTATATTTGAGATTTTGGCACCATTTCGATTGGAACTATAAATGTGAAACACTTTAACTAAAATATCACTTCCGGTTGATCGGAAATGGACGTCAACTTTGTTATTTTAAATAGAATGACCTAATTTTTTGTTCATTTTTAGATTCTACAACCATAAATCATTTCATTAGTTATTCCTATAGTTACATGTTGCCGTTTTTGAGTTATTTAAGTTTTTCTTTTTTTTTTAGTCATAATCATTGCATCATTGAGAAATTAATATCTTTGTTAATTCTGCAAGTAGAGACTGCAAATTTGCTATGTTATGAATGTAGATATACCCCTAAGAAACGGTACACACACTTTACATTCTAACATACAGGGTGTTCAAAACTGAGGAACAAAGTGACATATTTTCAAATGCAGAAAACTCATTTTTTTTTAAATAGAACAACCTGTATTTCAATTCGAAATTAGGAAGTAAATATTCAGACGCAAATCGAGCATACCATAGTTGTATTCGTTTTATATATTCACACAAGGATTGTTCAGTTTCTAATAAAAACTGACTTGTGTTTCTTTTAATGATGTGACCAAACTGAACTAACCAAACTCGCTACTCTTTACCCCTCTAGTAACCATCCGAAAAGCGCAATCAGTTGATCACTTCAGTTGAACCATGTAAGAAGCTAATCTCAAAATAGAATTTGGTCACTTGCTCTGTTTCTTTTTTGCAATGTTGCTGGTTCGGACACTTTAGTTTTTTTGTTCGTTTAATTTAACCAAAGTAAACTAACCAAAGAGGTAAAAAAGCGCTTATTGCTTGTACGGTGGTGGGAAGCGAAATTAAAAAATGTACGCTTGTATCATTGAATGTATATTTGGAATTGAAATGCATTTATAACTTTAAAATATTTAAATGAATCTTTTTTAATAGTTCAGTACAACATTACATTGTGGTGCGTAATTATTTTAATTTATTAAATAACATACTGCTGTAGTTTTTTATTAAAAAAAAAAACAATTATCTGAATAAATTTCTTAATTTAATGTTATTTTCATTTGAAAGTTGTTTTGATATTTTAGGATAACGGTGTATTTCTTTATACTTTAAGTTTTAACAGAATTTTCGTGACTATATATAACATTATATTATTTATTTCACTATTGCTATATTTTTCCGTATTGGGCGGATTTGTTTCCAGGTTTTTTGTTTGTTTTCTGGCTCTCTGCTTCGTATATGCGAGCGAGAGAGCCAGTGTGATAGAGATATCGGGGTGGTTCACATGTGTTGTTTTCTTTTACTTGGAATTTAAAAATTTTAATATATTAATCTATTAATTTGTTGCTGATATTAAGCCAGTGCTCAATGTTTAATCACACTCGTGCAGTTTAGATGAGTAATTAATACAGATCTGTATTAAATTTAATTTTATATTTTAGTTTTAGGTGTAAGAAGATTTTCAAAGAATTGTAGATCATAAAAGTTGTTATAATTAACACAATAATCATGGTTGTAACAATTTAAATACTTAGTGTTAATTTATAAATATCTTAAATTTAACTTTGTAAAAAAAAAGGAAATTAGACAATATATTTGTTAAAAAAAAAACTATTTATTTTATTTAAAACACTGATGTAAATTTTCGTTTGAGTACTTCATCTACAGCAATACGTTTATTAAACCAGCGCACATAAAATCACAAACTTAAACTCGTAAATCTTTAACTGTTCCCAAAAAACGTACATTTCCCTCAAAGATACAAATAATAATTGATTTTTTAGAAAAACAAAAATAAATTGCAACAGCGCAGCCGCAGTTAAAAACTACGCCGCATCGTTAAATCCCTCTGCAAAAACCCGACAAAACAAAGCCGCCACCAATGCGCTTTGGTGCAACCGACAAACAAAAAAGAAAATATATAGTACGCAATAAAAGCAATGAAATGAAATATACAGTACGTAAAAAAGATAATAAAATGCACACAAAACAAACAAAGTAGTATTGTAAGTAAACACTAAACAATATATAAATAAGAACTATGGATGCGAACAGTTTTACTGTGCAATATTTAAAATACAATTTTAATTCGTTTAGTTATGAACAAAAAAATTCAAGTTAAAAGTGTGGGCAGACCAAAACCAGAACTTGATTTGACGCAAACTACAAAGAGCGAGTTTAGAGACTTTACAAGAAAATTTAAGAAGGACATGTACGAAAAAAATGATTGGATTTTAGTTGAAAATTTGCATGTTCTTGATTTTGTGAACACCCCTACGTTTCCGATCACGAGCCGCCACTGTGTCGAGTACATTTATAACATATGAATTTTGTTTCAACCAATAGGTTGTACCTCAAACTACTTATCGCTAACAAGTAGCTATTTAAATATTGGAAAATAAATATTAAAAAGAATAAGATATACACATTCGAAATTGAAACCAAACTTTATAACCAAACTATTTGTTTGATTTAATACAGGAATATTTTTTAATATTATTTAAATCAACTAATAATTTAGTAACTATAACCCATTGTGTGCATGTTATAATAATAAAAATTAATGGTCGAAAACACCAACATTATTTCTTCCCATCAATTAAATATTCGTTGATTTTATTAATCTGTACTTTTGGCAAGGTTTCAAGGTTATTCATCCAGATAAAAGAAAAATAGTAAATAACCTGTAATTCCTGCATTTCCCGTAACAAATCAGTGATTTATCCGCGAGTTTGATTGTTTGTTACACTCCACAAAGTATTGGCCGCGCTCGTAGGTATTTGTATTGCCCTGGCATCCGGCCAATATTGAAAACGGAAGCGTTGAATTAACGCGTTAAATACCGGCTTTATGAAATCCGCGGGCAGTATTCTTTATTACTTCACCTACGGAGCATATTGACGTCCATGACCTTCCGGAATTAATTAAATATGTGGAGCAAGGATAGAAAATAAATTAATCTGCATAGTAAACAATTTCTGCTTGTAATAATTAAAAAGTAGGCGGCAAAATGCCTGTCAAAATGAACATCCGAATTGGTTAATCTTACATTCGCTTACCAAAATATGTTATGATCGATTATATTTCGCTTTATGCATTATTTTATTTATTGAAAATATCATGTTGTTAGTGACAAGTAAAAATATTTGTCATGTGTACTGTATTGGTTTATTGATACTCAAGAATGTTTACAATAAATCATAACATTTTTTTATTATCGAATCATGCTTTAGAAATGGTGTAAAATTAGAAAATGGAGAATGGTTGTACTCTTTGCAGCCATTTATAGGATATTTTCCAATAACATATGGTAGTTTGCGGCAATTGATACCAGAATCAGTGGTAAAATTCCATAATGTAATGTAATGTATGTAAATAGAAGGGTGGTGTTACACTGCGACCTAAAAGATCTATTGTGTCCCCTATTCTTGCTGCTTTACAGCTGGCCTTCCAATCCTATTCCTTTTAGAAAGTGTAGGATATCAGAGGTCCCCAGTCTAGGTAAATCTCCCTCCTCGATTTCACATGCTCCCAGGTACAATACCCTCGAGTTGCACAGTGCTACGCACAGTGAGAGGAGATACATGGATGTTTCATCCTGTTCCCCACAAAATCTGCATTCAGGATCTTTTTCCAATCCAAGCTTACTCAGGTGTCCTTTCAGTCTACAATGGCCTGAAAGTATTCCTGTTAATATGTGAACATTGTTCTTACTCAGGTTGATGCATTCTGTAAACCTCTTCTGGTTTTAAGTTCCCGGAAGAATTTTACTTTGCCTCATTCCCTGGAGATTTTCCCAGTAACTGGATTTTCTCTGCTCCATTTCCATTTTTAGTTTCTTCAGTATTGTACTGCTAACTTAACCCGCAAAAGGGTTCAGGCCCTACAAAAGGCATTCCAGCCCCTTTTTTTGCGAGGTTATCCGTTATTTCGTTTCCTCCCACTCCTGTGTGACCCGGAACCTACAGGAGGGTTACTTTATTTCTTTTGCCTAGCTCATTTAGTTTCTCTAGGCATTCCCAGACCATCTTGGAGCTGATTTCATATGAGTTCAGCGCCTTGATGGCTGCTTGACTATCAGACACGATGATAATCTCCTACTTCCGGTAGTTTCTATCCATAATGAACTGACCACATCTTCCAATAGCGGGTATTTCCGCCTGAAATATACTTGGGTATTTTCCCAAGCTTTCGAAATATGTAGTTCTAGGCCCATATATTCCTATTCCAGTTCCTTCTGCCGTTTTGGAGCCATCAGTGTCCCATTTGATGGCATTTCTATTCAAGTTCAAGATGGTGTTATGATCCCACTCGCTCCTGTTACTTAACTTTATGGTGAATTCTTTCACAAAGCTAAATTTTTTTAACATGTCATCCCGGGGCATATTCCAGGTTTGATCACCGTCAGGAGATTGAGGCCTTTGCCTAATCATTTCTTCCTTGACCATTCTTAGTGCGGTTCTTTTCGCCACGCCCTCTATTACAATGTGGAGGGGGGCAAGATCCAATACTACTTCAATAGCTGCTGTTGGGCAGGTTCTCATAGCCCCCGTTATGCATACACGTGCTAATCTTTGCACTTCCGAGAGGTTAATTCTCGCGGTGGCCAGATTAGTTCTTTTGCTGCATGCTACTGATGCATAGGTGATGATTGGTCTCACTATCGCTGTATACATCCAAAGCAGTATTTTTGGGTTGCATCCCCAATTTTTTCTGCAAAGTTTCTGCACACCATCAGAGCTCTTTTGGCCTTGTTGGTTACTTCAAATTCATGTTCGTTCCATAGAAGTTTATTGTCTAGGGTAAGGCCTAGATACTTAACCTCCGTTTCTCCAATCTATATTTTGCCCATCCAGTTTTATGGTTTTAAGATTGGATTTTCTTTTCCTAGTAAATGCTACTAAGGTAGTCTTAGTGAGGTTGACATTGAGTTCCATCGATTGACACCATCTTCTCGTGAAGTTCAATCCTCTTTGAACTATGTCACAGAGGGTGTTCTCAAATTTGCCTCTTGCGTATATGACAATATCATCAGCATACCCTTGACAAAGTATGCCTAGATCCGTCAGTCCGCGTAAGAGTTCGTCTACTATTAGGCTCCACATAAGTGGGGATGTAACTCCCCCCTGTAGGCATCCTCTGGTCGTACTAACCGAGATGGTCTTATGTCCCACCTCCGCCTCCACCGACCTGGTAGACAGTAGTTGCGACATCCATCTAGAAGTCACGCCGTCTACCCCCCTATTAATTAATGCTTTTTTGACAGACTCGTGTGGAGTGTTGTTACATTTGCTTACCAAAATATGTTATGATCGATTATATTTCGCATCAAGCCATGATTTTATTTATTGAAAATTATCGTGTTGGTAATGACAAATAAAAATATTTGTCTTGTGTACTGTATTGGTTTATTGATACTCAAGAATATTTACAATAAATCATAAAATTTTTATTATCGAATCATGCTTTAGAAGTGGTGTAAAATTAGAAAATGGAGAATGGTTGTACTCTTTGCAGCCATTTATAGGAAATTTTCCAATAACATATGGTAGTTTGCGGCAATTGATACAAGAATCAGTGGTAAAATTCCATAAAACAGGGTCTGTGTCCAGAAATCAGGTGGTGGTAAACTATTAAAACGGACAGCAGATGCTGAGGAGCGAATAACCCAATCGCCTAAGAAATGGATTCGTAAGCTTTTACAGCAAACACAACTTTTATCAAAATCTACAAAAATGTCCTTTACAAGTTTTATTACGTATTATTATTACTACTCGTAAAACCGAGGTTAAAGTTAGTTTAGCATTCGTCGTAGAGTATAGACGTGTTTTACTTTTGTGTACAGTTAAAGTTAAGTTTTTACGTGTAGTGATGGAATATAACACAAGGGAAGCAAATAAAAATAGCGAAAAATCCGGGAAGAATGTTACATACGACGAAGGTGAAATAGAAAAAAAATAATAGATGGTATTGTGACTAAGAAAACAAAATTTCTAATTGAAAAAAATCACTCGCCTTGAAGAAAATTGTATCGATTAATTATATCGCATTCAAACAATACGCAATTAGAAAATGTAGAGGAAAGTGAGGAACTTGACGACCTAAATTCTTCTTTATCGTCTATTGAAACCGCACTGAGAAAATAATTGTAAATCATAAATAAAAATACAATTATCGTAAGTAAAAAGTTCAGCTGAATAGGGGACAAAAGCACAGATTACTTAGCACTAGTAAAAAAGAGATCCTAAACACTGATACTAACAAGAAGCAATCTAAATTACTTACGGTCTGCTTCATACCGGTAACTTATGAAGTTATTTATGATAATTAAACTAAAGTAGTTAAGCCAAAGAGTATATGTAGTTGCAGTACGCAAAGATTTGCCCTTGTCAAGTAGTAGGTGTATTGCTGTGAGTGAACTATTCTATGATGGCTATCACACCTTCATTATTAACCTCAATTAATACAAGCTATTTGGATTACTTGTGATAAGGAAACAGTATCATTAATGCACGTTCACTAAATACCTGATATATAAAAGGTAATGGTTTGCTATAAATATACAATATACTTACCTCAAATTTGTTGTTCAACTATAGGTAGTGTAGGAAACGAGGAAGTTTAGTGAATATTTATTAAGTAGCTTACTGTGTACTCTGTGTGAATAACTGATAAAGTACAAAAAAAAGCTCCACAAATCTTCGATTATTTATGCAACCGCAACTATAAGTACTGCGTACCGAGTAATGCGTAATTCAAAATTGTTTGCAAATTATTTTTAATTACTATTCAGTGTGCTGTAGCTTCGATTGCATTAATAATCAAAGATTAAATTCGCATTTAATTTGCTAATGATGGTACATAGTACTTATTACTTAAGAAAAAAAAAATCAGTATTATTAGTAATAGTTTTATTTTGTATAGGACAAACACAGTGACTACCTGATATGAATGAAAGATATTGGTTCCACTTTAACAACAGTTTTTTTTTAAACAATTTACAACGTAATGACTCATAAAACATCCTTATATTTTATGAGTCATAGGCAATAATATAAGATAAGGTAAATGGGGCCCCCTTCAAACGTTATTTAGTTATTGAAATTATTTAAATCTAAACAAAGAGAAATATGGCTCTGAAGTTACAACTAATAACAAACTAAGAAATAATATAGGCAGTAAACTTGCGGTTTCGGTTGGTTGAACAATATATTTTTACAAATATATTTTTTGGTAGGTGTCATTTTGGGATTTAGTATAAAAAAATCACTTTAAAAAAATATACTTCTCGTTTTTTACAGTTTCCAGCATCAGGAAAATTCTTAAAAAAATATTTTATAATGAGTTTATAGATAGTCAAACACAGTTTAAATTTCATAAAGATATCTTCAATAGGTAATGAAAAAAAATTACGTAAAAATTACAATAGTGGTTAGGGATGTGAGATTAATTGTATGGCTGTTTTAGATGAAGAACAATAAAAACAAGGTAATAGCTGGAGACCGGATTATATACAAAGAAAACCTGGGGCATATATGCAATAAAATTGCGACAATATGCAAATTTTTTACATAAAATAAATAAGTGCAGAAATTTAAACATTAACTTTATTGCACAAAATTTTTTCACAACATATTTATAAAACAATTTATAATTAAATGTTTTTCAAAATTGTGTAAAAGAAAGTTTTGTCTTCTATCAGAATACATATGTTTCGAAATAGAAAGAAAAGCTTCTTTCAACATCCACAGATGTAATTGGTGCATTTTTTAACTTTGCAATACATTCTAAACTAAAATTAAAGTCGAAATCGTTTACTGTTTCACCTTCCAAAATTTTCTTAACTTTCTTCAATTTCAAATACCCCGCATTTTTGTTTATCACTTTTTTAAATTTATCGTATATAGAACTACCTATTGTACCCTTAACTTTCTTGCATAGCATATCAAATTCGTCTACTATTTCGACTGATTCCGAGAGCGACATCCCTTGCGTTTCTAGTTTACGAATGGAACTTGAAACAAAGCTATAATTTGACTTAATATACAAAAGGTTTTGTAGCAATTCTGTTGATGTTACTATCTTTTTACAGTTTTCTAGAGCAATGCAGTCAGCAGTGATTTCAAGAATTACATTTTTTATTCCTTCAAAATTATCGACGAAAAAAATTGCAGCCTCTAACCATGTACCCCATCTCGAAATAATCGGTTCAGGAGGCAACTTAACACCGGGAAGTCGCTCCTTATAAAATTGGATTCGTAAAGGTGCTTTTAAAAATACTTTTTTGACATTGCTAATTAAATCATTAATTAAAGGGAATTGATTCCTAATGTCATCGGCTACACGATTGAACCCATGAACTAAACAAGTGGTATGAATAATGTTACTATAAAAAAATTTAAATTTTGCGCGGCTTTTGTCATGTATGGGTATGGTGCAGCGTCGGACAACATTAATAATTTTTTTTCAAAAGGTATACTTCCAGGTAAAAAGAAGTTTGATAAACCTTCTTGAACGAATTGGGTAATTGTCACATTATTTGTTTTTTGAAGTTCTTTACAATAAATTATATATGATTTACCTACAATATCTTCATGAAGAATTCTTATTAACAAATAGGCAATATAACGGCCACACTTATCCGTACTTTCATCTACCATGATATAAATAAAATTATTCCCCCCCAATTGTGGAATTTCTGCTATTGTTTGCTGGTAACAGGATGTGACATAATTTTTTCGTAAGGCACTTTCTTCAGGTATATTATATTTGCAATATATTTGCAGAAATGATTTCAAATTAACATTGTTTAATGTTGCTAATGGTATGTTAGACGAAATTAATGCGTTACACAGATCTGTATTATATTCTTCTTGTTCTGAGTTTCGTGAAGTTGATGCTACACATTGACGTATAGATTGCTGCACACATGCGGATCGCTTTAGTTTTTCACATTTTCCAATATGTGATAGAGGTTTAGCGTGTTGATCAATCAGGTATTTTCTCTCAGAAGACACCTACAACAACAATAGTCATTTTATATCAAAAGTTAAAGAATTCAAAAACAATTGTAAAGCTTTTAGTAAAATTAAACTTACCAGTTTACTGCAGGCTCGACAAAATATTTTGTCGCCATCCTTTACCAGTTCAGGATATGGCCTAATCCATAAAGAAATTTTGTTCGCTATACTCATTGTATGTACGCACAGTATTTAAAAACGTAACACAATTACATGCTGTTTCGCTCAAAGATATTCAGTGAATGAATAGTTTATTTGGGAATTAGTAATAATAAAACGTATTTACCCCATCCCCTCTGCTAGGCGAAATTAAATACGTGCAGTTCTTGTTAAAAAGTATTAGAGAAACCAATGTAAAAGATTTATCGTTCTGAGAATTGTCGGTTGTTGATCTACATTAGTAATTAATTGGAATTTTTACTAATAGAAAGGATAAGAAAAAATTTAAATATGCCATATATGCAACTTTTGTAAAAATATGCATAGAAATGCCTAAATATGCAATATATGCAATCACTAAATTAGCGCTAATTAACTTCAATTAGTGTAATACGTCTACATATAGACTATAATTAAAGATATGCAAAAAATAAAATATATGCACTTTGTATATAATCTGGTCTCTAGTAATAGCCCTTCATCAGATGCAAGTGCAGTTTTCATATGCTTAACTGGCTTACGCCCTTTCATATTTAATTCTCCTCCTCATGTATGTCAGATAAAATATGTAAAATATTTAGAAAGTCAATTTGAAGAATTAAATATTCTTTTTCTTCTTTTCCATTCTCTGACAAAAGTTGTTATTTACGTTATTTACGGTATGCGGCAAAATATACAGTACTGAAATTATGAAATGTTTATTATTTATTATTTATGTACTTCCTTTGCATTATATAGTGTTGCAAACATTATTCACGACGACGTCCCCTATAAAACACATGTTCAAGATGCCGTTCAGTTTGAAGCAGTGTTTGTAGCGTTCGCGAAGGTTCACAAACACGTCTGTGACAAACACAGGTTGTTGCATGGCAAGAAAAAAACGTTGAATTTTAACCCGCATTCCGGAATGTCAGACGGTGGATCGGTACCGCAAAACAGCCTCCTTCGGCAAAAGGGCGCAAAAACGGTCCAAGCTTAAAAGAAGTTGCCGACGCATTTAGGCCTAGGTTTATGAAACAGGCGCTACAGAGAACAGGTTATCACACCATTTCTGCATGATCTTCTGAGATTTTGTCGTGTCAGGGACATACCACGTAATCGACAATGGTTTCAACAGGACGGGGCAACCTGTCACACGGCTAGGGAGTCTCTTCGAATGCTGTGCAATCATTTTGGGGATCGCCTTATTTCGCCTGGCACCGATTTCCCATACCCATCGCATTCACCAGACGTAACACCACCTGGTGCGTACATATGGGGAATGCTGAAGGAGGCTGTTTTCCGTACCGATCCACCGTCTGACATTCCGGAATTGCGGGTTAAAATTCAACGTTTTTTTCTTGCCATGCAACAACCTGTGTTTGTCACAGACGTGTTTGTGAACCTTCGCCAACGCTACGAATACTGCTTCAAACTGAACGGAGGGCATCTTGAACATGTGTTTTATCGGGGACGTCGTCGTGAATAGTGTTTGCAACACTATGTAATTAAAGTAAGTACATAAATAATAAATAATAAACATTTCATAATTTCAGTACTGTTTATTTTGCCGCATACTGTATTTTCAAGTCCATAAATCTATGCTTAGTTAGAAATAGTGTGAGTTGCTATTCTAGGTATAAAAAAGTACATAATTTTCCCAATAAAACAAAAGTCAATTACAACCACTATTTTATTTTGCATGGGATATGTATACACTTCTTGTATTTCGATTATAAAAATGCAATGTGGTATTCACTCGCAGCTTTCACCGTTATTTTATATATTTATGTTTCAATTATTGAAGATGAGCATAAAAAACGGGTACATATTTTCGAAACAAAGAAGAATTTATTTATCGACAGCAGTTACAGAAGCTACTAAAAACGTGATGAAAGAATGGATTATCAAAGTTATCTATTGTTATTATTAGATGAGAACTTATTGTACCGTGTCACATTTAAGGCATCCGTCAGGTCGTTTATTACAATAAATGAAAACTTCTGGTTAAGGTGGTTGCCTGGATATTCCTGTATTAAGGTCACGGTCTTACATTGACATAGACAAACGAGATCTCCAGCTATACGAGGCTCCAGCGGTAGGTTAAATTAACTGTGTGGCTCACGACAGACACATTTATTTATATTGTATACCCTCAGAATAAATTGGACAAGTACAATAACGTTATTTCTTTATTTAGTTTTATTTTGTAAAGAAAAAAAAAACGACTTTTAAAGTTTTCTTGTATCCTTGGAATAATGATTTGTGTATGTTCACGCGCACGAACAAATACTTTGACGAAATTGATAGAATTTGCAGTAATTACAACATATTTTTATGCCAGGATTTAAAAATGGGTACCTAATAGATTTTTAATTTCATGATCATCTTGAAAAATAAAATGATTGTTGTGCACTGAGAAAAAGATTTCTTTGTCGTTAATAAACATGCAACATTCAAATAAATTATTCTTTTAAATAGTAGCAAAAGAATATTTATTAGGCCTTGAGAAGAAAAAAATATTTAAAACAAATAGTGATTAATATACACCTAAACATTACAGAAGGAGCACTTGCTAGATATCCTCTGCATCCTCTGCAATGAGCATACCAAAGGGGCAAATCAGAAGAGGCTGCCCTGCACACTTTGGTGGAAGGACTCGAAAGGAGCCTACATCAAAAGGAAGTTTAATGCGAATGGTGGAGGAATGGTGCCTTTTACAAGGACTCTCAGTTAATCCACAAAAAACAAAGTTGTTTGCCTTTATCAACATGAGGAAACTCGATGAACTAGGCGGCGTTAGACTGTTTGGGCAGGAGTTACAATTAACTAAGGAAGTAAAGTATCTGGGTGTTACCCTCGATGCGAAACTGAGCTGTAAAAATTACTTAGTCAAAACCACGACCAGGGCTACGCAACTATTATGGCCCTGCAGGAGGGTTGCTGGCAAAACCTGGGAATTAAAGCCGAGGGTGATCCATTGGCTATATACTGCCGTGATAAGACCAGCAATAAGATACGGGGCAGTAGTCTGGTGGAGGAGGACAGAAGTGTCCTCCGTAGTCTGTTCAGAGACAGGCGTTGCTGGGTGTCACTGGTGCAATTAACAGCACAGGGACCGCCTCTCTGGAGACCATTGTGGGCCTCCCCCCGCTGGAGCTTTATGTGAGAGCGGAGGCAATGAATGCGATCCTCAGACTGAAAGCCAACAACCTGTGGCATCTCAACTTCAGGGTGGGGGGCACACTTGTACTACGGGCACGATGCTGGACGGGCCATTGTTGCAAATGCCCACGAACAGCGTGGCACCCGAAATTATCTTCACTGAAAAGGTGAAAATCTCCATACCGAACAGAGACCAGGCACGCAGTGGGATCGCTGCTAACGAAAATTGGTACACGGATGGATCCAAATCCAGCCAGGGGACAGCAGCCGGTATTTGTGGGCCCAGTCCTAATCAAAGGATATTCATAAGCCTGGGGAAACATACAACGGTCTTCCAGGCAGAGGTATCCGCCCTTGCAGCCTGTGCAGAAATTATTGCAAAAGGGGGCTGCATGAGGAGGAAAATTAATATAATGACTGACAGCCAGGCTGTCATTAAGGCAGTCTCGAACCCATTAACTAGGTCAAAAGCTAGTTAGAGACTGCAAACTATCCCTCAATACACTGGCACGAGACAACACGGTGTCTCTGATTTGGGTGCCGGAACATGAGGATATAAAGGGCAACGTAATAGCCAATGAACTACCCAAGAAGGGGGGTCTAAGGGACATTTCATGGGTCCAGAGCCCGTATGTGGGATCACTAAGGATTCCGCAAGAAGGGAGATCTGGACCTGGTTAGTTAAAGAAAGTACAAAGAAATGGAGGTCGACTGAAGGTCAACTCTATACCAAAGCGCTGATAGAGGATGCGGATGTTAGTTTCTCTGATAATCCACTCAGGCGCAGTAAGAAAGAAGTTAAAACCATTACTGGGTTGGTAACTGGACACTGTCCCCTGAAAAAGCATCTATACAACACAGGCCGTGTAAGCGAACCGTGGTGCAGAAGATGTGGACTACAGGAGGAAACAAGTTTACATGTAATCTGCACATGTGAGGAACTGAAGGTACAGGTTTCAGAGATTAAATGAAGTATTTTATAAAACGTGTAAAAGCAATAGTGCAGTAGTTATTGTGTGTGGTGATTTTAATATTGATCAAAAAAAAAATTCTGACCAAAAAAATTAGTTATTTAATTTATTTACGTCATATGGCATAAAGAGTCTATTAAATGAACCAACGAGAATCTCGAATAACTGCGTCACCCAAATAGATTATATTTGTTCTAATATTACAACTGAATTTAACTGTTCAGTAATTCATAATAATTTGTCATGTCATGCATCTCAATTATTATCTTTTCCTTGGCCCATTTCAGAGTGCCATGAACCTAGATAAGACAGATGTTATTCCGATCAAAATTATAATTCATTTGCAACTAGTGTTGCTAATGAAAGTTGGAATGATATCTACTCTGCTGTAGGTGTCGATGATGCCTTCCAACTATTCATTGATACGTTGATGTATCATATTAACATCTCATTTCCCTTTCGACGGCGAATAAATAAATGTAGTAATCGCAGTGGTTGGGTGACTGATTCTATCCGCGCTGCTAGTGAAACTAGTAAGAGTTTGTTCCGCACTGCTGTTCAGTCTGGTAGTCCCAACGATTGGGAGTCGTATAAGTCATTCAAAAGAGAATATAGAGCCTCTGTTCGTCTAGCAAAGAAGACATACCTTGGCAATAAACTAATAATTGCAACAAATAAACCTAAAGCAATGTGGAACGTAATTAACAACACCGTGCAACCCAAACACAATGTAATTCCTACATCAATTACTGTGGTGATGTATTGGATAGTCCATCTAGTATGGTAGCTGCTTTTAATAATTTTTTCAAAAATATTTCCTCTCCGGACACTGATACTGATGGGTAGCGTTAAATCTTTTGTTGAGACTAAACAGATACCGTCAATGTTTATTAATCCAGTGACAAGTACAGAAATTTATAATCTCATCTTGTCATTAAAATCGTCACATTCCAGAGGTACTGACGGCATCTGGAGTATTGCATTGAAGGCATGCGCTGAAAGTTATCGGCCCTCTTTCTCACCTTATAAATAAATTTCTGCCACAAGGCATATTTCCAACTTTGCTCAAAACAGGTAGAATTATTCCTATTCATAAGAAGGGTACTACAGAGTGCACGCATAATTATAGGCCAATTACAATTTTATCAACTGTATTTAAAATTATTGAAAGAGTGGTTTTTAATAGGGTGTATGATTTTTTGTGCAAATACGAAATACTTTGTTTTGAACAACATGGTTTCCGAAAAGGGCGATCTACTAATACTGCTATACTCCAGTTTATTGATCAACTTTATCAAAACTTGGATGCAAATAATAAAACAATTGGGATATTTATGGACCTTAGTAAAGCTTTTGATTTAGTAGATCATTCACTTTTTCTTGAAAAACTGTTTGGTTACGGCATGAGGGGGTCATTCGCAAATGGTTCTCCTCGTATCTTGATAATCGACAGCAAGTGGTGGAGATAGCCGGTGCAATGTCCTCTCCGTTGCAGGTTTGTGGGGGTGTACCCCAGGGATCGATCCTTGGTCCTTTGCTTTTTTTAATTTTTATTAATGATCTGCCAAACGTATATGATAGCGGTAGTTTAGTACTATTTGCTGACGACGTTTCTTATTTGTGCGCAAAGAACAACATTGCGGATACGTTGAATTTAGCCAGCATTATGTTGGCTAGGTTCAGAACTTGGTTCTCAGCAAATAAGTTATGTTTGAATCAAGATAAAACTATTTTTATTAACTTCACACCGAAAACTAAATATATCGATAGTAGCTATCTATTAAGAGTCAACTCACAATCAATTAAACAAGAATCATCGACCAAATTTCTGGGGCTTCATATTGATTGTGATCTGGGCTAGGATACACATATACAGGCTTTGTGTTCCTCGTTGTCTTCAGTTTGTTATGCGTTATATCGCTTGTCGTTTTTGGTAGATAGAGATGTGTTAATATCATATTATTATGCTTACTTCCAATCTAGAGTGATATATGCAATTTCTCTCTGGGGAGGTGATTCGAAGCAGCAGTTAATTTTCCGTATTCAAAAACGTGCTCTACGTAATGTCGCGGGTGTTTCCTCTAGAACCTCTTGTCGCCCCTTATGCAGGAAATTCAAAATACTTACAGTGCCATGTCTATATATTTTACAGGTACATATTATGTACTGCTAAAGCAAATATTGATAAACTTCCACGCAATAACTTTAATCATTCATACCCCACCAGACATGGCACTGACCTGCGAATACCTAGCCATAGAATGGTATTATATGAAAATAACCCCACATGCGCCGGTATTCACTTATATAATAGGCTTCCCAGTGATATTAAGGAAATAAGTAATATTGGAACTTACAAATACAAACTAAAAGAGTACCTCGTTCTCAATAGCTTTTATAGTATTGATGAATACATAACCTTGTGATTTATATGTTTTACGGTGCTAATACCGATATCTCTTTATGCCATAAAATTATGAATTAAGTTTTATTTTATTTTAATTTATTTTAACTATTAAGTATTTTACAGTTATATTATAGTTTTACTTGTATTTTATATTTTTGTATGGTACACGACTCTGTCCTATATCATGTTCATGATCAAAGGGGACGAAATATTATTATTATTATTATTATTATTATTATTATTATTATTATTATTATTATTAGCCTATATTTTACCTAGCTCAAGTGCCCGGACATTAAGTGCCCACCCTAACTTTAATGAATGAAAAATGAATGAATAGTGTATGGGGTTCGTCGTTTATCAGGTTAAGTACTTCGTCTGGAATTAAAAGTTGCAACAAGCTCTGAAACATTCAGTCGATCTCGAACACACTACACAAATCACACTGCGAAATTATAAAATCTGACAATAAAAAAAAAAAAACATTTTCATTTGGGGTAATTTTAATATTTCATTCATTAATATCGAGGAGAAATATTATTGTCGCAATAATATTTCGCGAAAAAGTGCCGATTCCACCACCTCGACATAAACTTCACGTCGTCTCGCCCGCCCGATTAACTGCGACGCCTTTGTACCGCCCATCTACCTCATTTACGGCAGCATTTATTACATATTTTCCGTCTGGACCTTTGCAAATACAATCCCCCAACCATAAATCATAGGAAATCACGTCTCCAGACGCAATAAAAATCTCGCCGCGAGGGCCTATAAACGCCGCGGAATTTCGGAAAAGAAAAACACAGCGTAATAGCGCCACCTATATGGCTTTTGGAAAATTGCCGGTCGCGTCGGCGTCGGCTCATTCCCATAAACGCTTTACTGCGCCATCTGTGCCCGGAGCAATGAAGAGCCTACTCCATGTGTCGCATTCGAAAAGCCTGGTGACCGTTATGAGTGCTCGCTTAGGTAGTCCGTAAATCGGGCGATGTTTAATTCATTACGTAGTGACCTCGTACGAGAGAAGTCGGTTATAATCAAGAAGGGTTGCTCGATAAATCGTTCCGATAACCAAATTTTCACGAGATTGTAAAATTTGGAGGACCTAAATTTTATTGGACTTTCTGAATCAACGTAGATCACGTCGAAAATATTTAATAGCGCGTCCTGTGATACTAAATATACTCGAGATTTAGTTAACCATAAACGTTGTTGTTCGGGCGGACAGGAGATTCGAGGATGTTGGCAGGACCACTTGGAGGTGGTGTTTAACTGCGTTTGCAATCATCTGCAAGACAGCGTCGATTTGCTATGGCTGAAGAAATGCAATTACCCAGCTTAATAGACATAACTATAGTAAAATTTTAATGTTATCTTCTTATGATGTGTATTTGGTGAACTGTACGTTTCCTCCCGACATTGATACTATTGAATTTGAATGTTTCCTTGACTGTTTATGTATTCAATTAATTGATAAGAGTGTTTTAATTATAGGAGATTTTAGTGTACCTAAATTTTCTGTAGAGGGTAATAATCATCATAAGGCTACAGCGCTTACTAATTTTGTAGATATACTTAACCTTAGACAATGTAACAATATATGCAATGATAATGGCAAAATTCTTGATCTGGTTTTCACTAATATTGATTGCACTGTTGATCTTCAGCGTGATATGATCCCTTAGTTCCTGAAGATGCATATCATCCTTCCTTACGTATCATTTTGGAAATAGAAATGAGGAGACTACCTCTTTTTCCTTCCAATAACAATATAAGATAGGATTTTGCGAAAGCAGACTATTGTGCGATCTCTAATGAATTGGCATGTACAGATTGGGATTGGATTCAACGTCATGTAGACATAGATGAGGCTCTTAGTAGTTTCTATCGACAGTTATACAACATTCTGGACAGATGCGTGCCTAAAAGAACAAACATCAATCGTAAATATCCGCTGTGGTTCAATTCGAAGGTAAGAACTTTGATTAAATTAAAAGAAAATTATTTTATGAAATGGAAAAAGACTAATTCGCCGTATTATTATAATGAATTTAAACAGCTTCGAAAATCACTAAAATATGAATTAAAAAATTCTTACACTAACTACTTAACAAAAGTTGAGAACGACATTATCAATGAACCACGGAACTTCTGGCAGTTTTTAAACAATAAACGTTACGCGACAAGGTTACCTGGAAAGATGTTGTACGAGAATCATGTGTTGGAGGATCCCCAACATATTTTGAATGCTTTCTGCGATCACTTCGCTAAGACTCTTCGATCTACATCGCCGAATATTAACCAAGATTTACAATTCAAATTAAGCAATTACTTTCACATTACGTCTTTTACTGAAACAGACATTCTGAAATCCATTAAACATCTCGAATCCAGAAAATACTGCTGGACATGATGGTATTCCAGCTATTTTAATTAATAGATGTGCATATGCTTTGGCAAAACCACTCACTGCAATTTTTAATATGTCATTGAAGACCAACGTCTTTCCACAATTATTCAAAATAGGCCGCATAACACCTGCACTTAAAAAGGGAAATAATGTTGATGTAGTTAATTATAGGCCAATTTGCATTTTATCTAACTTCGCAAAAATTTTTGAATATCTCTTATATGCTGATATTTTTAAAAACGTTAAATGCTTCTTTTCTCCGAATCAGCATGGATTTGTTACGGGAAGATCCACAACAACTAATCTGACCTGCATCACACAGTTTATAAGTGAAGCGTTGGATAACCGCCAGCAGGTAGATGTTATTTATACAGATTTGTCAAAGGCGTTTGACGTAATTAACCATTCATTATTGGTTAAAAAGTTGGCGTATTTTGGATTTCCAAACGGATTAACTGAGTTGATAACTTCCTATCTAGAAAATAGAGAATACAATGTATACTACAATGGCTTTTCGTCCAACAAATTCAAAGCTTACTCAGGTGTACCGCAAGGCTCCAATTTAGGACCACTTCTGTTTAATATATTTATAAATGATCTATTTACGTCTTTGAATTGTGAGGTGCTGGCATATGCAAACGACCTGAAATCTACAAACTTATAACCAACGTGACTGACACTTACAGCTCTACAAAATAATCTTACATTAATACAGAACTGGTGCATACGAACCGATTAAAACCTAAATATAGATAAATGCTTAGTTGTGTTGTGCACTAAAGCCAGGGATCCTATCATCGTCAGATATGTAATAAACAGCACTGAGATATTACGCAAAAGTGAGGTTAGAGATCTCGGAGTAGTGTTTGATAGTCAGCTACTGTGGCTTGCACTCCAAGCGGCGATCCACACAAAACTAACAGCGGTAATGGCTGAATGATAGTGGTATGTGGGTATACTCGGGCAGCAATTTAAGAATTGGCATAGGTGCGGCTCTAGCCCACGGCATTTATAAAATATTTTTGTTCCCCGTTAATGCTTACAGATAGACCCCCTGTGCATTAACACTTTTTGATTGTATATGATTACAGCTGCTACATATTATTATATTTGCCTCTATATCGGATACACCCTATATATACGACTTTATATATATTTTTTTTTAATGTGACCTAATTATTAATAGCGTTAGTTAATTAACGCATGAATAGTGGCTTAAAGTCGTCCTACAATTATTGTTATCCCATATGGATACATATTGTAGTTTCAGATCGACAATTTAGCAAATAATCTTCACGGCAAATAATGAGATTTCCATCTTAAACTCTCATTCATTTATTCTTCGACTTATTAAAAATATTTTTTTTCGTATAATACATTAGGTTTGACCAGTAGCACTGATGATGCTTGGTAAGGTGAAACATATGTATGCTAATATCAACCTAGTGTTACACACATTTTTAATGTGACCTGGTTTTTAATTGTTAATATATTATACAAAGTGTGGTCATTTTAATTGAATTCGATAAAATTGAATGAATTCTTTTTTCACATGAGAATTCCGGCGACAGATTGGTATTTGTTTAAATTTCGCCACATTTTGGTATGGTAAGATAAAACTAACCTAATTTTTGTGACCTTTTTTTCACACATCTTGTGACCCTTCGTTGGAAAGGCCGCTTAGAGAGGATTACATCGCAGTATTTGATTTAATGATTATATGATATCGAGTAGAGTTCAGAAAAAATAATATATATGTATCAGATATAACAAATCTTTAAAATGTACACCGTTGCACTTATATTCCCAGGATATACATGCTACTTGGAAATCTAAAAAAAAAGCAGGAAAAACATATATACTGCTGTGTACTGAAGGTATCAAAGAAAATGCAAAATGAAAATTAAAAATGAAAAATTAAATTAGCTAGCTCAACGGATAAAAAAAATTAAAGGACACAAAAGAACAATTAAACTCAGGGTTATCCTCGCAAATTAAAACTTGAACGAAAAGTAAAATGTGGATGAAAGGAAACTGGCTTTCTTTATTACTCCAAAAATTGAAAAGGTTTAATCAAAAATAAAACAACAGAATTTAGAATGACGTTAATAACAATCAAGAATTTATTTTAAAAAAAAAACGTTTAGTTACAAATTGCAGAAAAAAAAACCATGAGCTTAGGGCTCTGGCCGAAATCCAAACTACATTAGGATTCTAATTTTACTAAAGGACAATGCAAATTCCTTTAACAAAGCAAAAAGGTAGAATATTTCAGGAAGATAGTCCTTTTTTATCAATCAATCCACGTGGTTTCAAAATTAAAATAAAATAAATTAAACGTGGACAATTCAAGTGAATTTACATAAATGAAAAGTTACATACAAGCACAAAGCTTCTATTCACCCAACCCGAGGTGATTAATTATAAAATACAAATCAGCAAACTTAAAAAACGAACAAAAATTAACCCTTTAAGCTTAAAAATATCTTCCAGAACTTAAATAATAAATGATCCTATATCTAATTTGTGCACACAGGAATATAATACCAATTATTACTAAGCGAGTTCCTTGATTGATGATATAAATCAGAATTAACGAAACAAATCTTTAAATATAAATGAAATACCAAAATGGCAGCAATAAAAATAAAATTACATGTACTTACACGGCATCTTTCAAAGAACTGGCCCCTCACAGGGTTTAACAATGGCATACATATAAAATTCTGCAGCTGCGTGCGCTACGCAACGCGCCAAAGATCATACAAGAAGAATTCTTCTAAGAAGGACATAAACTACATGAGCAAACAAAAATATAATAAAGAGTGAAATTAATTTAAACAACTGAACATTTAAATAAATAAATTAAACAATCAACTCAATAACTAAATCTTGTTTAAAAATAAAACATTAACTTCTGAGATACTTTTCTCGAAACATTGATAAAAACAGATCGTAGTAAAATATGATCACTGAATTTACGAAAACCAGGGTGCCAGGCCACAGCAATATATATACACACAGTCTCAAAAATACAATCTAATTAATTGTTTATATTTCATTAAAGATCTATTATATTACGAGTAGAATTCGTATCTAAAACAACACATTTTTTTTTCTGTCTCATTTAC